>JAVBJF010000552.1:0-189883 GCA_033439095.1 Pseudococcus viburni | reverse complement strand
AGAATCAATGTTAACGAGTATGGGATTGTCAATTTAGATAAAAGTTCTGGTGTTGGAACTCATTGGGTAGCTTATGCCAAACGAGGTAATTTGGTGGAATATTATGATTCTTTTGGTGTTGCACCACCTGTGGAGTTGATCAAATACTTCGGCAAAGCTGCAACAGTTTTTTTTAATTTTGATCAGGATCAAAAATTGAATGAAGTCATTTGTGGTCATTTGTGCTTACGTTTCTTGTATAAATATAGGTAGAAGTAAACAGAAACCTACTTTTCTCTCTCTTTTTTGCAGAGTATGGATTTGGCTCGTGAATTGCATAAACCTGTGATGAAGAAATTTCCTACTCGTAAAATTATAACTAAAGGTGTTGATCACATATGGCAGGCTGATCTCTTAATTTTGAATAACTATTCTAAAGAAAATAGTGGATACAAAAATATTTTGAATGTAATAGATTGTTTTAGAAAGTATGCGTGGTGTGTTCCTCTAAAATCAAAGTCGGGTAAAGAAGTGACGGAGGCGTTTGAAAGAATTATCACTACTGGTTGTCCTAAACGCCACCCTGTTCTTTTACATGTGGATCAAGGTAAAGAGTTTGTCAATGGTCCTTTTAAAAAAATGTTGAGCAAACACAATATTGAGATGTACCATACTTTCACCGAAATCAAAGCAGCTATTGTGGAACGTTTTAATCGTACCCTTAACGAGAAACTGAAATTGTTTTTTGAAGTGAATGGTAATCATCATTGGTTAACTTTGTTACCAAAACTTGTGATAGAGTACAATAAAAAAGATGTACATAGAACAATTGGTTTACCTCCAGCTTCTGTTAACAAAAAAACTGAGGCTGTGGTTTACAAACGAATGTATGGTTTACATAATTTCAAAGTACCAAAACCTATTTTCAAAGTAGGTGATCGTGTACGTATTACAGCCTACAAGTATACTTTTTCCAATAAGTACTCTAGAAAATGGACACAAGAAATTTTTACCATTGCCAGAGTTCATCTCACCATTCCTATAACCTATTCCATTGAAGCGTTAGATGGTGAAGCTGTAGCGGGTAAATTCTACACAAAAGAGTTACAAAAAACCAAGTTTTAATTTTCTATAAATATAGGTGTAAGTCAATTTTTTTTCATTATTTACAATGGCTTCGAAGCAGTCGGTGCATGTTCCTCGTGTTTTACGAGCTGCTGTTATTGGTAATGCTGAGCATACACAACGTATTGATGTGTTGAATAACTTATTGAGGTACCTAACGCCTAAAGAAACAATTTTTCTGTGTTCAGCAGATAACAAGTGTTTTGATAATTTGAAGGGTGAAATTTTAAGATGTACAAGTATTCGCGACCTTCCACGTCCAAAAGCAGATTCAGTGGTTATTCTTGATAATGTCGGGAGTTGTAGTCTTTTGAAGTCTTTTTTCAAACGTAACGATATTTCTTGCATCTATCTTTGTAATACTTACCAGCATTTACCTTCTTCTGTTTCCTGGCTCCTAAATTATGCTGTGTTATTTCCTTTAACTGAGATAGAGGTGGTTCGCTTTCATAGAGAACAAATTTTTGGTATGTCACGTGACGTTTTCCAAGATATGTGCGAATTTGTGTGGGAGAAACGCTACTTCCTTGTAGTGGATATGACCCGTTGGGTTTACTTGGCAAGTTTTAGATACTCTGTTGGTATACCCATGCAATAGCAAAGCAAAAAGTATAAATATGAGTGCAATCGTCTTTGGGGGTCATTACTATGGCAGACTTACTACTATTATGTATTAGACCACTTCGTTCACAAGTCCCACCTCCTACTGATGATTTCTGGTGGTGGTGGTGGTGGTGGTGGTGGGGAGGGGGAGGGGGGTCCTCGGTTTACTATAAATAATGGGTGACCGTGTACTTGCCATCATTCGTCATCATGGCTTCGAACGAGCAAGAACAAAATTTGGCAGATATTAGGGACACGTTTACTTTATATAGCGTAGTCCAGGATCGCATGACCAATGGGCGATTAGATTCACCCCCTGAAGAGGCAGCTTTTCGTGACATTCTTAGAGAGTGGTTACTTCAACTACATGCTGCCTGGGCCGAATACACCGACGGCTACCAACCACATAGCCTCCAATATCTTGCCAGTCGGGTGATTTTAGCAGAGGTTGCTCATTTTGATAACATCTATGCGTTACCATTACCCGATATCATTCAAGACCAACTTATGAGCATCGCACCGGAATCTGATACTCCCCCTGGCACCCAGTTCGAAATTCAAGGGATGCAATCACGAATAATATTAGCTCGGGTTGTAATTCAACAATACCTCGACCAACTTTTACCCAGCGAGGATGAAGAAGACGAAGTTGATTTAATTATACCAGAGTATATCGCAAACCCACCACCAGAACTCTTCGAAGAGGACTTTGATTTCGACGAATACGCTTACCAGGATTCAGATAACGATGATGTCGATGATTCCGGCTTCTTCAACCAATAATTATTATTATTATCGTTTTTTTACTTTTCACTTTTTCTTCTATCTTTAAACCCTATGTTCGATCTTATTCGACAAATACATCTCTTTTAAAAAAAATTTTTTCCTCATTTTGTAGTATACAGGCCACTCTGGAACACACCTACTTTGTCACAACACCACCACACCTGGTGCTTTTTCGACATTTTCGGACTGTTCCAAAGTGACCCATATACTACTTACGTAAAAATAATGAAAAAATTCGAACAAGTCAAATGAACAAATTCGGAAACCGCCGAGAGCTCCCGATACCGTTTTGGTAACTCGGACTCTAGGAATTAGTGAAAACCAAGAGTAATTATGTTTCAGTCTCAAGCCTCAACATTAGTGGAACCTTTGATAACGTATTTTACCTGTTTTCATTCGAAAAATTACAGCAATATAACTTTCCTCGCTACCTAATCAACACTTTTATTCAATATTTCAAAGCTAGATTTGTATACTATAAACAAAACGGCACTACTGTCCATCGTCTTCTCCGTCGCGTCTACCAAAGGTAGTGTCCTCAGTCCGACTTTTTGGAATATAACAATTAACAAACTACTCAAACTGATTAATAACAGAGCACAACAACTGAACCTGAAACTCCTTGCGATTGCGTACGCAGATGACATTCTAATACTGTTTTGTAAAGACAAAATTTGGATGTTAGAGGAAATCATAAACGAATTTCTCAATTTGGTCCATGATTGGCTTGCAAACGCCAAACTCCAACTCAATCTTGCAAAATGTACGTATATGATTTTCACTGATGTATTACAAAAGCACTGGATTAACTTGCCTAACATAACAATAACTAATGTACGAATCAAACACACTGAACAATTTAAATACAACTTGAAATTCTTACTTTTCACATAATGTGTATTCAAATTTAGTAGGTACCTATCGCTTGTTTGCCTGTGTAGGTATGGCTAAATTTTGAAGAGGTGCACAAAAGTACACAGATTCATTTTGACTGCTTTGTACAATGTTTTCAGATATTTATTTTTTGCAGGATAAAGATGGGTGAATATGATCCCATCATGATACATTTTACAAAATGCCTGTTTTTGACCGCCTTAACCAATTTTTTTATGAATTCATCCAAGGGTGTATTCGGTTTTGAAAATGGTCATTAGGGGTCGGAGCTGTGGTTTTTTTTGTCCAAAACCTTGAAACACCGCTAAAGGAGGTCGAATTCCACTGAAAATCAAAAACATATTTTTAGAATTGCCTCGATCAGACGAATCCAACGGTGTGTTTGGTTTTGAAAACGGTCATTATGAGTCAGGGCTGTGATTTTTTTGTCCAAACCCTTTAATTTGCCGTAAGTCCGGCAAAAATTGACCAAAAATCAAAAACAAACACATACCATGAATTGATATCCAGACTTTTTTTCTACCCAAATTTCATCAAAATAACGACGGTACCTTCGCTCATAATTCAGATAAAATTTTTCTGTTTGCAGTTTTGAACTCACGGTTAAAATCCGCGCTGAAAAATTATAACACACTCAACAAAAATTCGACCCATTTGAAAATTTTACTGAAAATTCATACTTTCCATTTTTTTCCAACCCAAATTACTTTGATAATAGGTTGGTACCTTCTCTGTTACTCCACTAAATCAAGGCAAGGGAATGGGGTCCACCACCCTAATGGGGTGCATCGAGGTAAGTAAGGTAAGAATGAGGCAAAGGGAAGGTGGAATAAAGCAATGTGCAGGTTGAGAAACTTGAGGTGAGAGATAAAGCAATGTGTGAGTAGAGGGTCTTGAGGCGAGAGATAAGGCAATGTGTGTGAGTTGAGTGGCTTGAGGCGAGAGATAAGGCAATGTGTGTGAGTTTAGTAGCTTGAGACAAGAGAAAAGGCAATGTGTGTGAGTTGAGTTGCTTGAAGCGAGAGATAAGGCAATGTGTGTGAGTTGAGTGGCTTGAGGCGAGAGATACGGCAATTTGGGACTTGAGTGTCCGAAGGATGTGTAGAGCAGCTAGTGTAATATATGTAAATAAATCCGCACAATGTCATTCAATAATTTTACCACAGCCCTAAAATTTGAGGCACCTTCTCTTCCCCACCATTTTAGGTACTAGTACAGTCAAATTGGCTCGAACCTAGAAAAAATTCCCATCCAGCTGATTTTTGGCTTATACGATGTATAATGGTGTCAGTTACAACATACAAAATGTTCCCCTCCCCAAGTGTGGAGCTAGCCCCAGGAGGGGGAAAAAACCCCCCAAAAAGTGGTTTTTCAACTCTACCGCCTCAGGGAAGCCTCAAATCGAAAAATAACAAGTATAAAAAAAGAATCTACATCAAATTTCCTATCAAATGGACTTTTCACTTTTTGAGATAACTCGATCCTAACCTCAGTTAGAGGTGCTTAAAGTTGACCCCTTTTCACATTTTTTCAATTTCAGCCTGAAAATACACTTATTATGGGTTTGAAATACATTTTAGGGGAAAATTGGTAAGAACTAAAAGTATTCCTCGTCCAATTCTACATCCGATAGCGCTATCATGTTTTTCAAAAAAAACAAAAAAACAAATTGGGGGGGTGGAAAAAGTCAAATTTATAATTCGCATCCTAAGTAAATACTAAATAGTATAGTCACAAACTGCAAAAACATGGCTTTTGATGAAAAAAGCATCAAGTTGGTATGATCAACAACAAGACCAAAACAAAATTCTAATGAACGGGAGACCTTTCAATTCACCATGGAGGGGGGTGAGGGGGTGGTTTTTTGAGGGTCCAGTCCCCCATGTGGCAAGGTTGAACAAAATCGACGTTCTTGGGGTCGATTTCATATATTTCAACCTCCCTGAACACGAATATGCAATTACTTTTGAAATCTGATAAATAGAAGTACCCCAAATTTCAAATTAAAAACCCCTCTATTTACCAATATTTGTGAAGAATACCCAAAAATTGCAGTTTTTCACCCCTGCACCTCACATAACGGTCAGGAACGAATTTTCAATACGATATTCGGATAGTAATCGTATAAGCAAAAAATCAGCTGAATGGGAATTTATTCTAGGTTCGAGCTAGTTTGACTGTACTATACTGATGTTCTATTGGTTGAAACATATCCCCTCTTCAATTCATCTACATTTGTCGTTTACTTCAAGAGATTTATTCAGAACTGCCCTCATTCCAGTATTTGTATCCTGTAATGTGTTTTGTGTGTTCTTGGCGCTAAGCTTTGGAGAACTATTGCAATTGTGAGTACTTCTTTTACATTTTTATATTCATTATTATCATTTCCTAAACATTTGAAAAACTTTTCTGCTACGAATGGAAAAAAATTGATTCAAAATTTTTTCAACCTATTCCATTCTTTCAAAACATTTTAATTTCATTTTATTACTCATGTACACTTATGATTTTTTTTTGCAATTTTTACACGTGGAAAAGATTGATTCAACATTTTTTTTATGTCATTCCACTTCTTCAATACTTTTGAATTTAAATTTCAACCTCAAATTTTTTTACATTTTGATTTGAAAATTTTTTGCAATCGTTTGAGGTTAAAGAAATTGTTCAAAAATTTCATTAGTTTCAACATTTACTTTAAATTAGCATCAAACTCAAAACATATTTCAAAAATTAACAGGATTTTCTCATATTTCTCCAATTTTGATGTTTTCAATTCAGAAACTTTGAAAAAATCATTTGGTGTTTTTAACATGCCTTGCAAGTGGGAAAAATGCTCAGAATTTTTGTCAAATTTTAATTTCATCAAAGATATTTTTAATTTGATATTTTCAGTAGTTCTAAACAAAAAAAAAGACATGCCTAAATTTTCTTCTTAAATTATATGTTAACTGGATCTGCTTTATTTTTCTGTCAACACTGCTGAAGGAAGCTTTCTAATTTTTCCAAAAAATCAAAAGTCCAACAATATCTCGTAAAATCTGACCCAACGCAACCAAAACGCACCTGATGTCCCACCTGCAAAAGTGAGTTTCATTTTTCGGATTTTATTTTGCCACTGAATGCAACTTTGAAAAAAAAATTGCACGACATACCCTGCTGTTGCAGTTATAAGCGAGCATTTTCTTCAAACAATGACCAAGCAGGAAATCTTTTTTTTTCAGAAGTCATCACAGCAATTCATTTTCATTATTTTTTTTGACTTTGATTAAATTTTTTTGGGCCTAGCAATTCAGTTGTCTTGTAGACCTTGTAATAACAACTATTAAGTCAATTTCAAAAGTAAAAAATAAACTATTCTTTTTTTAATGTCAGCGATGCGCAAAATAGCGTTTCACAAATTTTGGTCAAAGCATCCTCCCCAGCAGTGTTGAGGAGAAAAAACATATTATCCATGTTAACATTTCCTTTCAGAGGAAACTAGTAGGTACCTCCATATTTTTTTTTGTATGTGAGAATAGATGAACAAATCAAGTTTAAAATTTCTTTGATGGAATTCAAAATTCACTTACAACTATTTTTTCCAATTGTTCATAGAGGTAGGTACATGAAAGAATTAATCAAATTTTCTACTTTTTCAGGTGAACGTAAAATCTTGCTGTGAAGTAAGTCAGTGACGGAATAAAATGTCGAACAATAGGAGACTGGTGCCGCGGTTGTTGGCTTTAGGTAAGTAGGTATTGCTATTTTTCCATTTCCAAAAAGCATAATATTTATTACAATAATGCAACTAATTGAAATTTTTTTTTATATAGATCCAGAATGGCATCATGGAAACGTGCGTAGGGATGAGCAGCAAGCTGCTGAACCCAGAAGGAGATTGGCGCCGCGGTTACTGCGTTTAGGTAAGTATTGATATTTTTTTCATTTCCAAAAAGCATAACACTTAGGTATTACAATTAGCATGAAAATGAAACTAATTGAAATTTTTTAATATAGATCAGGAATGGAATTACGTAGCTTTGCCTGGGAAATTCGAAAAACTACCGATCATAAAAAACAGAACGAGATTGGTAATTCGAAAATGGAATGTTGGTAAGTATCAATATTTTTCCATTACCGAGCAGTATAACACTATATTACTATTATTTAAGCATGGAAATGCAAAGTAGCAAGTGCCATATCAACTTTTTTGATTTTTTTGTGTAAAGATTCCTGTCTCATCTCTCATCCCATCCACATATACATATTGAGAAATGTGATAACCGTGCTCTATGTGAATCATTTTACAAATACTGCAAACTCCCTGGTTCAAAATGTATCCGAGATACGTCGTAACAAGAAGTATCCTGTAAAATTTTGTGAATGGCACTTGATACATGTTGCCCTTCCATGCTTCAGCTGTTCCTGCACAATTTGATAATTTGAATGTTGTATATTTTCAGAATAAAAACCAAGGAAAGCAGTTATTTTGAAATCTTAAACATCAGTGAAAGCAGAGTAAAAAATAAATAATATTCATGTAGGTACCTAATTTTAAGTTTTTCAATTTCTTTTTTTTGGTGATCTTTTTATTTCTAATTTTTAAAAGGATCTTTGCTCATTTGTCTAATGTAAATATACATAAGTGAATATTTCAGTTCATTTTCATTCACTATGAAAGCAATGTAAAAAATGAATAATACGCATGTGGTTACCTACTCTTTTTTTGGTTTTTTCAATTTCTATTTCTTCAAGTAAAGTTGTTTTTCTAATTTTCATGAGGATCTTTGTTCAGTTGTCCAATGTAAATATACATAAGTGAATACTTCATTTCATTTTGATTTATTTTGAAATTTATTTCATTAATGTAGAATCACAAGTTTTAAATAGGTTCAAGGTACCTAACCTAACCTAAAGACTAAATACGTACGAAAAAAAGAGTTAAAAATATAACAACAAAGTCTATTTATGCACATACAAAAGTATAAAAGTAAAACATAACAAACTAGACACACTGTGTCAAAAGAGCGGACTTCCTATTATGTACAAACTACATTTTCTGTGTACAGCATTATTCAATGAACTTTGAACTTGAAAGGCCAAACTTTCAATGCAGGGATCAACTTCGAAACTTAATCAGCTCTTCTTTTCTTCAAATCACCATAAAAATTTCAATTCAATCAGTCAACCTCAACGCCATTTATCCTGTCAGAAATAAATGTCCCAAAAATGAGCTTTAAATCTCCAAAGCTCAGCTTTCTATGAACATCAAAATCAAAATAACCTTTATTATGAATATAAATACATTTATATCATAGGCCCATTTTATGGGCGAAGGCCTCCTCCCTCAACCTGTTCCATTCCGTCCTATCTTGAGTGACTCTCTCAAATAAGTTATTCTTTATAAATTTTGTTATTGGATCCCTCCATCTTGCCCTCTGTCTTCCTTTATTTCTTTTTGTCGTTGGCGTCCATGTATTGACTTGATAAGTCCATCTATTGTCTTTGAGTCTACTTGTATGCCCAGCCCAGTCCCAAATTTTTCCCCTTATTTCTGCCAGAATGGATTTACCTTTCAGTTTTTTGTTCAAGTTGGTTATATTTATTCTTTCCTTCAACCAACACCAAAAATAGATCTAATCATAGAATTTTGCGCCACTTTTAACTTTTTTTCTAATTCATCTGTCAGTGACCATGTTTGTGAGCCATAAGTAATAGTAGGAAATACACATGCATTAAAGATCTGGTTTTTGTGTTTCAAACTAAAGGGGCCATTGAAAATTAGTTTTAGTGACCAAAATTTTTTCCACCCTGCAGCAATTCTTTTATTTATTTCAATTTCCGATTTTTTTCAAATGATATAATTTGCCCTAGGTAGGTAATTTCATCGTTTACTTCCAGTGTTTTATTTCCGATTTCAATCTTATTAGATGTTTTATTATTTGATAGTATATTTGATTTTCCAAAGTTAATTTCCAGACCTGCTTTTTTGCTTTCCGATTCTAAATCTGTAATCATTTTAATTAAATCATTAGCATTATCAGCAATTAGTACTACGTCATCTGCAAATCTGAGATTGTTGAGTCTTTTTCCATTAATAATGATGCCTATGTTAACCCAGTTAAATTTTTTAAATATTTGTTCTAAAGCTACATTAAAGAGTGATGGGGATAGAGGATCTCCTTGCTTAACTCCTTTACAGGACTTTTCGACTTGAGCACATGTTATTATTACTAAAACACTTCTTTCTCACAAAAACACTGAGTTTTTCACTCAAAAACTTTCTTTCACAAAAAACAATTTTTTTTTTTACAAAAACACGTTTTACAACAGAAAACTTTTCTTCACAAAAACACTTTTTTTTCACAAAAAACACTTTTTTTACAAAAAATACTTGTTACAAAGAACTCTTTTTTCACAAAAACACATTTTTTCATCACAAAAAACACTTTTTTTTCACCCGCACACCACTTTGAAAATAGAACACTTGTTTTTCACATTCACAAAAAACGCTTTTTTTTACAAAAAACACTTTCAGAAAAAACACTTTCTTTTACAAAAAAACACTTTTTTTACAAGTGTTTTTTTTAAAAAAGTTGTTTCCTGGTTGGAACGTGTGCAGGAAACACCTTTTTTTTTTCACAAAAAACACCTTTTTTTTTACAAAAAACACCTTTCTTTTTTTTTCACAAAAAACACCTTTTTTTTCACAAAAAACACCTTTTTTTGAACAAAAAACCCATACACATTTTTTACAAAAAACACTTTTTTTCACACTCAAAAACACTTGTAAATTTACCAAAACACTTGGTTTTTCACTTGAACACTTTGTTTTTCACCAAAACACAGGAGTTTTTCACTCAAACACTGTTTTTAACTGAAACACCTGTTTTCCACCAAAACACTTGATTTTTTTGCTGAAACACTTGTTTCTCACTAAAACACTGTCCCTTTCACTTGAATACCATTTTCAAAATAAAACACTTGGTTTTCAAAATGAACACTTCTTTTTACAAAAAACACTTTTTTTCACAAAAGACCTTTTGTCACAAAAACACATTTTTTACCTCCAAAAACACTTTTTTTCATTGGAACACAAGTAGTTACCGGTACGAATAAGTGTCAAAATGACATACGCATGACTGACTCTGGACTTTGGACTTTTCTTCACAGCGTCAAAAAGGCACACGGTCGACTGCACACGGTCAACCTTTGTACCCTGACGTCATCACTGCGGTGACTCATTCCGACACTTATTCGTACAGGTAAGTTTCTTATCACTACATCTCGCACGCTCTTATCACTAGTCGATTATATATCGATACTTTTTGTTTTTTTATTTATTTACAGTTCGGACTTGTATTTTTTTGCCGTACAAACACACGTGCGTGTATTTCGAGTCACATTTTTTAAATAATAATATTTCGAACATGTTTGGACATGTATTTTTTGCTGGGTAAGAGATCGAACAGGTATATACATGTCAAAAAGTTTTGCACGTGTATTTTATATTGGACAAGTGTTTGAACGTGTATAAACTTGTCAGAAAAAAAATTACAAACTCACGGGGTAAACGAGGTAGTAGGTAACCGTGTTGACAAAGTGGAAGGGGGAAAGGGGGAAAGGGGAAAGCCGGCCAGACAGCATAAATATCGTAGGTAGTACAACTAAGTATCTAGTATCTAGTATCTAATATCTAGTATCTACCATCTACCATCGACCAATCAAAACGCTTGGCTCCAAATTTTCAACCAATCAGAGCACAGGAATGGTGTAATATTGCGTCATGTTGCGCAAGTCAAAAGTCTACACTTGTTTACCACTTATTCGTGTTGTCCACGTGATTAATGAATGTTTACCACGTCACACCGATACCTGGGTACTTACTTGGTGTAATATTGCGTCATGTTGCGCAAGTCAAAAGTCTACACATGTTTACCACTTATTCGTGTTGTCCACGTGATTAATGAATGTTTACAACGTCACACACCAATACCTCGGTACTTACTTGGTGTAATATTGCATCATGTTGCGCAAGCGATAAAAAATGAGCAAAAATTACACAAATTTCAAGTTTTTCAAACCAAATAGTTTCACCAAATAAATAAATAAATAAATAAATAAACGTGCAAAGAAATGAAAAGACAACAGACAATGTGAGACGAATTACATGTATTAATAGAAATTTAAAAAAAACAACTTAGAAAGATAAACAGAAAAGACAAAGGTATTGTGTGAAGAAAAGGTAAAAACAAACTACATTATAGAACCGGCACAAGAAAAACAAAGAAACGTTGGAATAAAAAATAAAAAAAATTAAAATTAAAAGATAAAAAAACCATAAGAATATAATGTACAATTATATGGAGCGAAAGTAATAGACAAGAGGTTACTTAAGCTGTGATAAAGGCGTCAGTAAGTGTAGTAGGCGATTGAATACGGAATAGCTTGTCTTGAATAACATTAGAGTTATTGACCCTACAAGTATAATCACCATAATAATTTGGAGATTGTAGGTTTAAGCTCAAGATACTTTGAGATTCGCTAACTCTAGTTATTGTCAAGTCAGGACCATTGTCCAACTTATCTAAACCAGATTTGAACCATATAATTTCAGAGTAAGGTTCAACAGGTAGCGAGCAAACGATGGCGATCATAGTGTTAGGAGGGGGAAACAAACTATAAATGCCTAAACGAGGCCACAAAGGATGTTGGTGCTCCTGAATGCTAGAAAGCGCCGTAACTGAAATGTTGAGTGTATTATAGTAGATTGCCTGGGTACCTTTAAAGGAAGCCTCGCAGGAGTAGAAGCCAAAGCTGACGAGTTTTTTAATCACTAAAGTGTTGTTTGAAACTTTGTATTCTGTACTGTTGCGCAGAGGTATTCTGTTTTGATGATACCATTTTACAGATGGAAGAGTAGGAACAACAGGGAGACAGCTCAAGGAAATTGAAGATCCTTCCGGAGCGTAAACGTAGGTAGGCGAAGGCTTGAATTCCACATCTTTATACACAAAAATGGTCACCAATTGTTCAGTAGGTTTATCATTTTCGTAGGAAACACACCTATAGGTACCGTTGTTGGCAAAGGAAACGCTAGGAAAATATAAAACAATCTTTCCTGGTAGTTTTTTGGCATACATATCATTGGAACATTGAGAATGGTGGCTGATTGGTAAATAATCTTCGGAAAACCAATTCATTTGTGTAGCGCCAGGATGAATGCATGAAATCTCAAAAGAGGAACCTTCCAAAATATCGATAGTATGTTCAGCAGGGATCAGGGATGGCTGTATAAACACGTCTGCAAAGCATCCGACAAGCAACAAGCATAAAAGCTCGCAAAGTAAAAGGTTTGTGACAAACATACCAAGAATAAGGTTAAACAGAACTACAAACAAAGAAAAGAAAAATATCGCACGACTGGACGACGCAACACAGTTAAACAAACTGAACAGATAATGACGAACGAATTAGATATATAGCTATATATATATAGATTTAGACTAAGCATATGTGAATGACGTCACCGAATCTTGCGATTGAACGCGAAACAAAACATTATCAGAATCAAAGGTGTTATGTACATGACATGTGTAATCCCCAAAATTTCCAGACGATGGGTCATCAAGCGTGTGAAATTCCAACACACTTTGGTTATCACGAACACGCTTAATAATGTAGTCGCCGCCTGTAGTAATAGGAAGTTTACCCTTAAACCAAACAATGTCGGTATAAGGTTCAGCATTGACAGTGCACAAGAGAGCGATAGAAGTGTTGACAGGAGCGTAAACAATAAAAGTACTGGTGTAGTTCTTTGTACGACTGAGGACGCTGTTAATTTCCTGTACAACGATGTCGTAACTACCGTAAAGGCTAGAGTTCCGTGCTTGAATGGAAGCAGCGCAGGTAAAAATACCAAAATTGGAAACGCTTTTCAAAATCAGAGTATTATTATTAACATTGTAAACATCATCGGAGGAAAGTAGTTTCCCTTTGTGCAGCCAACTGATGTGTGGGGCCACTTGAGCTATGGGTTGACAATTTATGGAAACTGCGGAATTTTTTGGTGCGTACACATGCGTCACTGATGGCTGGAAAGTAATAGGTTTGTAGACAAAAATCTCAAAATATTGTCGATTATCTTCTTTATGGTCTTCTTGAGAATGACAGGTGTAGTTGCCAGAATGTAGGTACGATGCTTCTTTGATGTTGAGTATAATTTTTCCAGGTGATTTTTTTATTTCCACTGAAGGCCAACGATTGTTTGATCGGAGAGGAAAAGGATCGCCAACTTTGTACCAGTTCATAAAGCTGGCACCAGGATGAATACAAGTAATCTCAAAACTAGCATCGTGTTTTACATCAAACAAACGCGAAGATGGCACCAAATATGAATCAGAAATAGTAGGAGTAGGGAGAGCTTTCACCGAGGAGAAGGCAAAGAAAAACAAGACAAACCACAACACAGACATGTTGAAACACTAGTTGAGGCGCGAAACCGAATAACGAATTACACAGCGCAAAGTAGAAGTGAAAAAAAGAAAAGAGTACACTGACGACGGGAGCTTGAGAACGAGATACGATCAACCGACAAGAGTTGAAAAACAATACTGAAACAGATGGACGCACAACAGAACAACACAAATATACATATAAACGAGGCGGGAGTAGGAGAGACGATGCGCATGCGCCAAGAAATAAAATGTTTTGACAGGCGAGAAAACACGTCATTTGATTGTTGTCCTTCAGACAGAGTCCAACGCATAACCCCGTCTAAATTTCTAGTTATTTGTGTAGTTTTGTATATATATATTTGTTAACTTATTAAATTGAGTGTTGGTTAGAAATGCTGCAAGTCGACACATTCGACGTTACATTTAAGCATCCGTTTGCAGCAATTGTTGCAGGCCCTTCTGGATGTGGGAAAACCCAATTTGTATTAAAGTTTATACAAAATATCGACGAGATGTGCGAAACAAGATTTAAGGAAATTGTTTGGTTTTACTCCGAATGGCAAGCATGGTATACTGAGTATCCGCAAATTGACTTTCAGCAAGGACTCCCAACAACCCAATTTGATGGTAAAGAACCACGTTTGATTATAATCGATGATCTGATGGCTCAAGTTGACAATTCAGTGGTAGACATGTTTACAAAAGGATGTCATCATAGGAATCTAAGCGTTTTTTACATTACCCAAAATTTGTTTCATCAAGGTAAAGGGCAACGTGATATTTCTCTCAATGCTCATTATATTGTATATTTTAAAAACCCTCGAGACAAAGCACAAATTCGACATTTGGCTCAGCAACTTACACCAGAAAATTTCAAGTTCTTGCAAGACGCGTACACGGATGCCACAACTCAGCCTCATGGGTATCTGTTTATAGATTTGAAGCAAGACACCCCGGATCAGTATCGATACAGAACCAACATTTTCCCTTCTACCGATCCACATAAACTACATACCGCGTATATTCCAAAAAAATGAACAGATGTGAGGATGAAAAACAATAAACTAAAAAGAAGAAGAAGAAGAAGATAAAGAAAACAAAATAACTTATAAATACTCTGTTGTCACGTGTAGGGTTTTCACTCTGTCAACATGTCTCACGATGTAAAGAACAACATTGAGGTGCTTCAGGCCCTCTTGAAAATGAAGCCTAAACAACGAAGAGCAGTGCTGGAAAATGCAGATCGTAGTTTAATTATCGCAATCTGCGAATGTGCGTTCAATACTTTAAAAGGAAATGTAAACGTGAAAGACACTCAGTATCAAAAGTTGAAACGTAAGAAGAAAGTCTTGCGTGAGCTCGCTTTTAGCCCTAAAAAGTGGAAAGACAAGCGAGAGTTTCTGGTCCAGAAAGGCGGCGCAATCTTACCATTATTGTTAAGTACAGTATTGGGAACACTGATATCGTCTGTGTTGAATCCAAACGCCACTGATTAGTATGCAACATGCAAAGAAAATGATTTTGGTACCTCCAGAGATGCTAAACAGTCTATCCCGTGGAGCCACAGAACCGCTAAACCACTCTGTCAACAACCGAATTATACAACCTTCTCAAACCTCTCCTAGAATCACACCGTACTATTATGCGCCATCCCATACGAATACATTGGAAACAGAAATGCGAACCATTATAAATAACACCGCCGCACAGCCTAGAGATTTGCTGAGTGCGTTATACCAAACCTTACAACGACATTTACGTTTGCAAGAAATTAAACGTAATCCAAAGTCTCATGATCCGGTTGTCCAGGAAGCGGTAGAGGTGGTAGAGCCCAAAAAGGAATATACTGAAGAAGGCGTAGAAGAAGAAGAAGTAGATGCCGAACTTGTAAAAAAATTGCAAAAAGACGCTTGGATAGCAGCGTTACCAAAATCGCTAAGAAAAAAAGGTGAAATAATTCTTACTTGGATAGAGAATGGAAACAATATAAGATGGAGTAGTAGTGGCACTGTACTTATTCACAATATCGAGCTTCCTGGAACGCATATTGTAGATTTGGTGAGAGATTTGTTGTCCGAACATAAACAGGCAGCACCTGTGGGTGCGAAAGAATTTTGCACAGCTTTGAAGTTGAGTAACATTCCCACAAGTATGATATATAACAAGAAACGCTGGTATACAATACAGACCTTAGAACCTTTGCTTAGTCCCGACACCAAGCCAAAACCCTTCAACACTCCTGCAACATCTTCCAAACCACAACAGCAGCAACAAGTAAAGGCGTCACCAATGTCAAATGTTGTTCTCAAACCAGGTTGGTACGACATGTCCACACCACATTTATCAGCCAGAGAGCGCAGACGTGATAACCGAACAGCACCAGTTGTGACACGTAAGAAATGGCTAGAACTAGGCAACACAATGTAGACGTTGACAAACTCTTGGAGTCCCTGTACTACACGCCTGTAGAAGCACCTGCATTTGCTGGAGTTCGACCGTTGGCTAAGAGAGTTAAACGAGATGTTAAACAACCTCTAGTGCAAAATTGGCTTAGATCTCAACACACCTACACCTTATTTCGACCATCCAGAAAAAGGTTTCCAAGAAATAGGTATGTGGTTACCAATAAGAACGACGAATGGCAAGCGGATTTGGTGGATATGCAGAGTTTAGCCCAAGACAACGACAATAAAAAGTATATTTTAACCGCAATCGATGTATTTAGCAAGAAAGCTTACGCCAGAGCAATACCCAACAAGACAGCTGGTGCAATCATAGCTGCATTTAAAGATGTATTCCATACCTCTGGTGAGAAACCGCTTAAACTGCAAACTGACAAAGGTAAAGAGTTTATCGCCTCGACAGCGCAGAAATACTTCCAAGCTGAAAATATTCAACATTTTACCACTTCTAATTCCGATGTCAAAGCGTCAATTGTGGAAAGATTTAATAAAACGTTGCAAACGCGAATGTATCGATATTTGTTTTATGTAAACACCAAGCGCTACGTAGACGAATTGCAAAATTTTGTAGAAGCATATAACAATTCTTATCATCGCAGCATCCGTATGACTCCAAACCAGGTCAACGACGATAATATCAAAACTGTATACAGAAACTTGTACGAGTTGAATACTCGACAATGTCACTATACACCGCCAAAGTTGCAAATTGGTGATTACGTTCGCATGTCATTGACAAAGGGACAATTTGAAAAAGGTTACGAAACAAATTTCACGGAAGAAATATTTAAAGTTGTCAAAGTAATACCCCACCGTTTGCCTGTGTATAAGGTGGAAGACTTACTGGGTGAAGAAGTGAAAGGATCGTTTTATGAAAAAGAATTGCAGAAAATTAATTACGATCCGGAAGAGGCGTACATCGTGGAAAAGGTTATAAAAAGGCGCGGCAAGGGCAGGACAGCTCAGTGCTTTGTCAAGTGGCGCGGCTATCCGGACAAGTTCAACTCTTGGATACCAGCTTCACAAGTTGTCGACTTGTAGTTTAGTGCACGTTCCAAAATGTATACTTATTCCGATAGTAATAATTTTTTCATCACATTGCCCAGCAATGCTTCGATGAATCATTACTCCAACAACACGTTGTCCAATTACACAACTTTGTTACCATACCGTATCACTTTAGCTCCATGTGATTGGGAACTAGGCTTGGCAGAAATTATGTACCCTACCAGATTTTCCAACGTTCACGGATCTACGTATTTCTTCATTTTTAAACCCAGACCTCTTGGTGAACCTACAGCCCTCTCTTTATCAGCTGACGATCCTACCTTCAACTCTGGGTCCAAAGTCACTGGCCCCCAACCACACGTTACTCCAGCTACAACAACAACAGCAGCATCATCATCAACAACAACAACATCAACAACAACAGCGATAGGTATTACCAATAGCTCAAAAGTTAAAAGTTTACCATTGGATTCTACAGATACAACAGATGCTACAGCCTTGCCCCCCACATCGTTAACTGTTAAACCTGGGATTAAACGGTATATACCGGAAGGTTATTACGATAATGTCGCCGTATTCCTCAATTATCATATAAACCAACACTTGGACAACCACTTTTTGTTTCAATATGTTGAGAAAGCTGATCGTATTACATGTTTCCAGCATGTAGCTACAAGTCACACCTTAAGCCTAAGCGTTGCGCTCGCTCTAATGTTGGGATTCCTATCACCTTGGGAAGCAGTTGGGAAGAAACCTGACGACCTGTTCAACTTTACAGATTCATTGTTCAAGTACGAAGAAAACATCAATGACCATCCCTTATGCACAGCGCTACATCAGCCAGATTTTGTGTCTGGAAGCCCTACACATATGTACGTTTACTGTGACCTAGCATCTATGCATATTGTAGGAGATACATGCGCCCCTCTGCTACGTATTGTACCCATTGAAACCAGTCGCAAAGCAGCGTTAACCACCAGCAAATTCGATAAAATCTATTATACTCCTCTTTTGAAAAGCGATTTTGAGACGATCCAGATCAATATAAAGGATGATCAGGGTAACGCTGTGCCATTTGCGTCTGGAAAGCTGAACGTGAGGCTGCATTTTCGTAAACGTTGATTTGTCTCCTCATATGTATTATCATCAAGATGAGAGTCTACAAGCCAAAACATCCAGCGTCGTATTCGTTATACGATCAGTACTACAACCATCAAGCCGGAACAGGGGCCTCGATGCATTACTTTGCGGGTGCTCCGTACCAACGTGGACACGGCATCGGAAGCTTTCTAGGCGGCGTGTTTCGCACAGTATTACCATTTTTGAAAAAGGCAGGCATCGCCACCGGAAAAGAATTTCTCAGAGGTGGTGTTGGATTCCTTGATGACTTGGGAAGTGGTGTTAACCCAAAAGATGCGCTGAAAACCCGATTCGACGAGTCGATGGGAAATTTAGTAACTACAGCCAAGAACAAAGTTGTGAGCACTCTACAGGGTGGCGGTTATAAACGTCGACCTGCGGCTAGACGAGCTCAGTTGAAGAAGGAACCTCATACACGTCGGAAGACTGTACGTCGCGCTACGTCCAAAACTAAAACCAAAGCCAAGGCTAAAACCAAAACAAAGAACTCTAAAGCTGCCCAACTTCGTCGCAAGAAGACCAACAAAGCCAACCGCCGACGTAAACCTACAGCGTTCCAATCGAGGAGGGATAAATACGACATCACATTGGGTGGAGACATTTTTTCGTAACTCGATTGGTTTGTAATCAAGATGGCTTTGCTGCACCCCTTATCCTGCGAATGCACAAAATCAGAATTGGATCTCTTCTCTGTACCGCCTACACAGCTGAGTATTGAAAAAGGGGATTACTCCGACTTTAAGCCTGTAGCTGCTATAAATGATAGCGCGCCTATCGAATTTGTCATACCTGGAATACGCGAAGAATACCTGGATTTAGCCCGTACCTTATTGCATGTCACCTATCAAATATTGGACGAAGATGGAAAAGAAATTACAGACCAGGCATCAACATCGGGACCTGTCAACAATTTTCTACATTCTTTGTTCTCCCAAGTGGATGTTTTCTTGAATGGGAAGTTGGTTTCAGGTGGAGCATCGATGTATCCTCATATTGCATACATTGAGAACACACTAAACTACGGTACTGACACTAGATCCTCTCGTTTGTTGGGGGTTCTATATATGCGCGATACCGACGGTCATATGGATTCGATAACTGGTACCAACACAGGATTAGAGTATCGACGTTTACTCTCGTACACAAATAATATACAAAGTTTGATGGGTTACTTACACGTGCCTATTTTCCGTCAAGGGAAGTTGTTGCTCAACGGTGTTGAGATTGGTGTAAAACTACACAGATCCTCTAATCAGTTTTGCTTGATGTCGCCGAGTACAAAAAAATACAAAGTCAAGATTGGCAATGCTTCGCTAAAGGTTCGCAAAGTAAAACTAAACCCCAGTATTGCACTTTCTATCGCCCAAACTCTGGAAAGAACGACGGCAAAATATCCCATCCACCGTGTAGAGGTGAAAACAGCAACATTGGGTAAAGGTGCAAAGAGCTACTTTGTGAACAACCTAATTAACGGGCAGCTACCTGTGAGGGTGATTGTAACTTTTGTCAGTAACGAAGCTTTCAACGGTGATTACACAAAAAATCCTTTCAACTATCGACATTACGATTTAGATAGATTATCGTTGAACATTGACGGTGTTCCCATACCTTCGACACCGTTTAAATTCCATCATACCGCCATGCAGGACAATTTAGATTTATATTACTCCTTGTTCACGGATACGGGCGTGCACACAAACGAATGTCTGAGTGGTATATCTAGAAATCAGTACAACAACGGTTACTTTTTCTGCGCCTTCGACCTCACACCTGATTTATCAGCCAATTCCGAAACTCACTGGAACATTGTGTCCCAAGGAGCCCTCAACGTAGAGGTTGGATTTAGGAATGTCCTCCCCGAGGTTGTAAATCTCCTGTTATACGCCGAATTTACCAACATTATAGAAATTGACAAGCATCGAAATGTACACACTGATTTTGGAGGGAAATGATAGAGTTAACGAGTGTTGTGTGGACTTTGGTTTTAAAGTATAATTGGTGGGGAGAGAATGGGGATTAGGTTTTACATCATATAGTATTCTGTAATTCTTATACAGACTTCAGTTATCGGAATCTATTGTAACCTGCATCTCGCGTTGTACGTTTCATAAAATTGATTGTGTTTACATCATTTGTGTTTTCATCGACCCATCATTTGTGTTATCTTTTCCCTGCCTTTGTTTTTGTGTATGACAACTTTTCTTTCAACACTATGACGTCGCATACATACATTGTAGACTTTCAAGGTTTCTGTGGGGTTGACAACTACTTCATTTTCAAAGAACTGGTCATTCTATGTGTTGAGGTAAACTATGTCAGACATTACATGATTCGCGCACCTTATCCGGTAACCCATTTACCATTATCAAAGCAACACGATGCATACTGGGTACTGCAAAATATTCACGGGATTCCATGGGAAAGCGGTCTTTGTCACTTTTGGGATGTAACCTGTCAACTTCGAGCACTGTTGGCCGATGCGAAGCAAATCCTAGTTAAAGGTAGGGATCGGTGCGAACTTGTGCAACGTATTGTGAAACAACCTGTCACAAATTTAGAACTGTACGGTTGTCCTCGTGCTGTCGATCTACCTACTGAAACTGATTTTCGCAATTGTTGTTTCACACCTCACGTTAAACCTGACAAAGCCTTCAATTGCTCGTTGTTGCAAGCACAAAAATTTCGCTCATGGTTCATTCATTATCTACACGTCTCTCAGACTACACCTTTGGACCAAACTGGTTCCTGTTCTCCCCAAGTCTCTGCAGCCATAGGTTCGACACACTCGACTGTTTTGACCTCTACTTCTTGTTCTCTTCCATCTATCGATGGACACACTCAGACTGAAACAGGACCTCGTTGCGCGTATTGCCGCCGTATTCGAAGATGTGGTGCCTGCCGATCATCTCCCGACCTCGATTGTCCATGTACCTTGCAGTATCATTATTAATTTAGACGGGAGTTTGCAACCTGGTAGCCATTGGGTGTGCATACACATTGATGCTTTCCATCACGCCGAGTATTTTGATAGTTTTGGCCTACCACCACCTTATCAACATTTTCTCACATTTATGCGTAGAAACTCGAAAACCTTTTCGTACAACCGTTTTGGCTTACAACACTTTTTGTCTGATGTTTGCGGTATGTATTGCGCTGTATACTTGTTTTTTCGAACCCAACGTCTAACCACCGCTGATTTCTTATCATTATTTTCCAACAATCGTCGCTTCAACGATGATATAGTACGCTATCTCTACACTCTCATCTTCTGCAAAGCTAGGGGGACAGTTAAGTTAGCTAGAAAAATTCGCACACAGTCGGTCGACATTTTTCGTCTCATCCATTTGTTTTTGCAACACTTTTTACCTAAAGGCCGCAGACCACAAGGTTGCGCAATACATGGTAACAAAAAAAAAAAAAGTTGGGGTGGGGAGTTGAACAAAATACACAACGGTTCGTTCTTCATACTAAATGGGCGAATGTGTTAGTTATGGTTTTCACTTCATTCTAGTTAGTGAGTTGTTTTTTTTTTAAAAAAAGTAAAAAGTATGGTGAACAATATGGTGAAACTAAAATGTGTTAAAGTAGGTGGTAGGCTAAGAGTAGTAATTGTCGATCCAAATTATCTTCCAAACTTGTTTTGTTCTTTTCCATTTAATTTGCGAGCTGAAAATGCCACATATTTTGTCGAACCACGCCACATACAATTTGTTAGCACTCCTGGTAGAAAAAGTTTCTACGCTATTAGGTCGAATAAATCATTTCAAATTAAAGTAAAGCATCCCTCTCTGCGGAAACCAGATAAAATTTTCGAAGATACAGATACAACCCTTTGTACCATTTGTCTAGACGAAGAAAAGTTTTTCATTTTTAAACCTTGCGGTCATTTCCACGTTTGCAAAACTTGTATGGAAATTATTAGTAAAACCAACATTTGTCCAATTTGTAGAATGCGTATCGGGGCTTATTTTCCTAAAACTTTGATTTCTATTTCCCCTTTATAGTCTGTGTTTCGGTTATAAAATCTTGTTGACTTGTGTTATCTGTAACCTTTGTATCTATCCTTCTCTCTTTCTTTCAAGGAGAGTGGTGGGGCGTTGATGTTGTGACGTATGTTGGCTTAAACTATACTTCTTTGTTGCTATGTTTCTTTTCTTTTTTTTCGTTGTCAGTCTATACTTTGTTCACCCGATGGTATAACGTTTGTACTCGAGTTTCTCAGTTTTCGGTTCTTACTCTCCGTTCTATTCGTTGTCATTATGTCTTCGTATGATCCGCGTGCTACGGCTGTTACACCAGCACCATCGGCTACCGCCGCACGGCGCCCTTATCCACTACGCCCAAGCATTTCAAACGGTACACAGATTATGATACCAGATAGACGTTACAGACGTGGTCGTTCCAACAGTTTGGCAACTACCCGAAACTCTGCATACACCAGGGAAGTTGACAATTCTACAACACCTGTTGCATTTGTCCAAGAAGAAGAAGAAGATGTGGATGCCATAGATGCAAGCGATGTTACTGTACCTGCAATGGATTTTAATCCGAGAAAAACTATGATGCTGATGCAGTTCTACAACGTTGGGAAAAGCGGTACAAAAAATGTTATTCTCGGCTTGGACATTGATACCCTACAACCTATAATTTATCTTATGCGCAATCACGGTAAAGGTCACGCCGGTTTATACATTTCTTCCACCGAGTTCCAAAGCCTTCTATCCGAAGCTACGTGCAAAGTTGCAGCTATGTGGCTATTTAGTAGAAAACACAGTATGCAAATGATGCCTACCAATGTCTGCGATACCATTCAGATGTCGTTTGAAACTTTTTATAAGAAGAAATGTGTAAAGTTTTACGAACACCTCGAGAACAATGAATTGTCCAGACGGTATCCCGATGAAGTTGTCTTCCAAGACAATAGTTGGAGACTGTTACTTGAAATCAAAGATATTTTGATGCATACTTTAGTTATGCTAGAATCATACAGTCAAATTGCCAATAATATGGTCGCCCATCTTCGAAATTCAGTGGAACAGTGTCTCCCTGCCTTGCAAACCACCGATCCTGATGTCACACGTACGCATATCATTGACTTTATCCAGCGATCGGTTATTCCTCAGTTTTCAAACGAGGTAACCGATACAGTTTTAGTTTCAAAAATATTTTTGGAAGTTAAGCATAACTGTAAAACTTCTATAGCTCAATCGTTTGTGGACTCAATTTTCACTACTACCGTTAATCAAGAAAACATTCCTCCCCCTGATTGTCAACCTTTGGTAACTTGAAGATTTTTTTTTTTGTTTTTTAACACTTAAGCATCTTGTATTACTTTTTAAGTTGTTTTTTTTAATTTCTATTAATACATGTAATTCGTCTCACATTGTCTGTTGTCTTTTCATTTCTTTGCTCGTTTATTTATTTATTTATTTATTTATTTGGTGAAACTATTTGGTTTGAAAAACTTGAAATTTGTGTAATTTTTGCTCATTTTTTATCGCTTGCGCAACATGATGCAATATTACACCAAGTAAGTACCGAGGTATCGGTGTGACGTGGTAAACATTCATTAATCACGTGGACAACACGAATAAGTGGTAAACAAGTGTAGACTTTTGACTTGCGCAACATGACGCAATATTACACGAGGTAAGTACCCAGGTATCGGTGTGACGTGGTAAACATTCATTAATCACGTGGACAACACGAATAAGTGGTAAACAAGTGTAGACTTTTGACTTGCGCAACATGACGCAATATTACACCATTCCTGTGCTCTGATTGGTTGAAAATTTGGAGCCAAGCGTTTTGATTGGTCGATGGTAGATGGTAGATACTAGATATTAGATACTAGATACTAGATACTTAGTTGTACTACCTACGATATTTATGCTGTCTGGCCGGCTTTCCCCTTTCCCCCTTTCCCCCTTCCACTTTGTCAACACGGTTACCTACTACCTCGTTTACCCCGTGAGTTTGTAATTTTTTTTTCTGACAAGTTTATACCCATTCAAACACTTATCCAATATAAAATACACGTGCAAAACTTTTTGACATGTTTATACCTGTTCGATCTCTTACCCAGCAAAAAATACATGTCCAAACATGTTTGAAATATTATTTAAAAAATGTGGCTCGAAATACACGCACGTGTGTTTGTACGGCAAAAAAATACAAGTCCGAACTGTAAATAAATAAAAAAAACAAAAAGTATCGATATATAATCGACTAGTGATAAGAGCGTGCGAGATGTAGTGATAAGAATCTTACCTGTACGAATAAGTGTCGGAATGAGTCACCGCAGTGATGACGTCAGGGTACAAAGGTTGACCGTGTGCAGTCGACCGTGTGCCTTTTTGACGCTGTGAAGAAAAGTCCAAAGTCCAGAGTCAGTCATGCGTATGTCATTTTGACACTTATTCGTACCGGTAACTACTAACACACTACTGAGTTTTCTACTTGAACAGGACTTTTCAACTGAAGCACTTGTTATTATTACTAAAACACTTCTTTCTCACAAAAACACTGAGTTTTTCACTCAAAAACTTTCTTTCACTCAAAAACTTTCTTTCACAAAAAACACTTTTTTTTACAAAAAACACTTTTTACAACAGAAAACTTTTCTTCACAAAAAACACTTTTTTTCACAAAAAACACTTTCTTTCACAAAAAACACTTTTTACAAAAAACACTTTTTACAAAGAACTCTTTTTTCACAAAAACACATTTTTTCATCACAAAAAGCACTATTTTTCACCTGAACACCACTTTTGAAATAGAACACTTGTTTTTCACATGCACAAAAAACACTTTTTTCTACAAAAAACACTTTCAGAAAAAACACTTTCTTTTACAAAAAACACCTTTTTTTTTTACAAAAAAACACTTTTTCACAAGTGTTTTTTGTAAAAATAAGTTGTTTCACTTGCATCTATTTCCAATAAAACATTCGCAAATTTTTGAGAATTTTATTTTTCTGACAAGTCAACTTCGTGTTCATTCGTATTCATTCGGTTATTCTTGTTATCACTGATATAATTTGCACCTGCTCACCGACTTTACGTGTTTTCTATTTTGTTTTCATGTTTTTTGTTTTTACATTATAGAAAAGATCCTGAAATATAAAATTTTATTGGAAAAACGGTCATAGTAAACGAATAAAGTTTCTTAACAAAACGAGTACTTATTTTACAACTACACACATAATTAAAATGGTCCTTTGAAGGTAACGTTAGTACAATGTTTAATAATGAATCAGGAAAAAATCAGTCTTTCTCTTTACAATACAAATGTTCATAATCTGTATGAAATGTAGTTATTTCCGGAGATCCCCCAGTCATGAATGTTTTGATTTCTTCTTTTTCAATCATGTTGGGTTTTATGATGTATTCTTTCTTCTTATTTTTCTTCTTCGTGTTGACGAATCTCAACTGTTTCTCGAATTTTTGCTTTTTACAGGAGATCGTTTTGTCTTTTTTTTAGAAATATGTGCCAGATTTACACAATGTTCTTTTTTTCCAGGATTTTGGCAGCTTGTTTCATCAAATTCAATGCTTTCATTACCTCTTCACCAGGAGTACCATTATGTTTTTCGAGACAATGCTGTATTTGTTGATTAATTATTTTCATGGAGTCTATAACACAGTTTTCTTTAGTCACTTCTTTTACTGACTGTGATTGTGTTACTTGGAAAATACGGTGCACTTCTTCATAACGTTGGACTTCTTCATCGATGTTGTTATCAATATCTTCAATACACAGTTCAGAAATTCGTTTCAAAGCAAATGCGTGAATATGTTTGCATAAATTGAATGCAATAATACAGTCGTTTCAAGTGCAAGTATACATATGCACACAGATTCCGCCATGGTCTTCACAGCGTAATTTGCAATCACATTCTTCTCCGATTCGCTCAACAGTATAATTATTCAAGCGATTTCTTTGCGAAATTACAGTACCACTTTGCTCAGATTTTATGACGACGTCTTCTTTGGCTATAGCAACACCACCAACGTGTTTATCTCGTATTTTTCGATAAGTATGTGAATCCGTTTCCATCACAATATGGCTGACCCCATCAAAGGCTGTGTTACGGTTCATTCTTAATAAAGTTGTGATCAAAGTGTCTATTCGTTTATTCTTGATTCCGTTGAAATAAACAGTCTTCAATTCCCGGTGCATTGCTTCCAGCTTCATATTTGTATTCATACCAACACATTTTCGAAAAGTGAACGCCCACATTTCATATCGTTTAGCATATTCCTTTTGAAAATACTTCGCGAAATCAGCAGTCTCCTTATCTTTCCATAGATCTGTGATCATTGTATTAATAATTTCTGGAAATAATTTTTCGTCTTTCTCTTCCATGACGGTTCTCAACACTTTATAAACTTGATCCTTCGCTAACGTAGTACTTTTCACCAACGTAAGGTTTTTTCTCCAATTCAGTAAAATTTTTTGTGGTTTTCCCATCACCAAATTAAAAAACAGGTACATATGAATAGTACTGTGATGCTAAAGAATGAAATAGATCGACTAAAAATCAACTTCTTACTGCTGTCCAGAGGTTAGGTTAGGTTAGGTTAGGTTAGGTTAGGTTACATTAGGTTACGTTAGGTTCCTGGTCAGGCGACCCCGGCGACCTTCATAGGGGTCGAAAATTGAAATTTGATTCGTCAAAATTCGATTTTCGCACTCGATTTTGGTAATCGGTTCCCTGACAGCCATGGCACTGGCTCCCGGCGCGTTGCAGGTTGCGGATAGCGAGCTCCCACACCCTGACTGGGTGGCGGAGTTGCAGGAAATACGGGAAGAACATGTATAATTACATACATGCCCTAATACCTGCTCGCGGACAAGGCCCACCTGTGGTTTATGCTTGTATCCCACAGAGTGCCCCCCCAAAATTCTCTTAGTACAACTCGTACATCATTTGGTTACCACCTCTATCGTCCCACATCTTTCTTTTCATTCCCCGGAACACACCTTCTAGCCGTAGTTGGTGTTCTCGTGAATCGGTTGTGCTAATTCGTCGATTGTGTTCAGGTAGGTTCGCTCGTTACCGTCGTTCGCTGCTTAGTGTTCGGTCCGCGGTCGCTTAGTAGCTGGTGTCTCGCGCGGTGCTAGTTTCGGCGCGGTGCACGGGCACCGCTAGGTTCGCTGCCTCCACTCAGTCGGTAAGTGTGCGATGTGTATTCGTTCGATCCGGCAGCCCCATCGGCGGGGGTGTGGTCGGTTTTGCGAGTTCGTCAGAAGCGGCCCCAAAACCGGTTTGCCGCCCGGTCTCCCTCGCGGCTCCCCAGACAAAAATCCAAATAATTAGAAAACCTTGGCAATTTAAGAGGGTGCTCTACGCTTTGCGGGTATTAATTCTGGCCTATCTGAAACTTATAAGGCGCAAACACAAATTTTCATTTTTTTTGGATTATAAAGTGATAAAACGATGAAACAACGAACGAATATGATTTTAGAACGTAGAAAGAAGAAAATAAAAGCATTTGGAAGTTTCAATTGTCATTATAATTATTTTTATTGAACTCAAAAAAAAGGAAAGATTTGATGACGGTTTTTACAAGAATTCTCTGGGACTACTGAATCAAATTTGTTGAAATTTTAATATGTTATATAAAAAAGCATTCCTGACAGGCTGAAAGAGCCCTTTTTTGATTTTGATAAAAAAAAAATTAAAATTGAAATATTTTTGGAAATTTTGAGAGAAAAATGGAAAAAAGGCTCTTTCAGCCTATCAGAAATGTTATTTTACACCACATATCCAAATTTCATCAAATTTGATTCAATAGTTCCCGAAAAATCTTGCAAAAACCGTCATCAAATCTTGCGTTTCTTTTAAGTTCAATAAAAATAATTATAATGACAATTGAAACTTCCAAATGCTTTTAATTTCTTCTTTCTACGTTCTAAAATCATATTCGTTCGTTGTTTCATCATTTTATCACTTTGTAATCCAAAAAACAAAAATTCGAGTTTGCGCCTTGTAAGTTGCAGATAGGCCAGAATTAATTCCCGCAAAGCGTAGAGCACCCTCTTAAATGATCTGCGTAGCAATGAACGAATCAGATATTGTCGGCCCAAGAACAGAATCTTGTAACTCCAAAGAATTGAATTTTACAGGGGGCGATACAAACATAATTTCATTTCACACTGCAGTTGGAAATTTAAAAAAAAAAAAATCCATTGCTTCACATAACATTATAATACATATTAATGGTGTTACGAGGTTTCTTTATTTTGCATTTAAAAAGTGAATTTTACTAATATGACGACATCAGGATGGACTTGCGCCGGTGACATCAATACCAAATTCCGCAAACTTTTTTTTTTGTTTTTGACATACCTAATGTAAATGAATAAATAAATATAAATTAATAAATATGGAAAAAAATTTAAAAATGAAGAAAAAATGGCATTACCTAATGGCTAGGCTATCCAACGGCCCTCATGAGACAGCGAAGAGTTTCTCTCAGCATACGGACATTGCCATCAAAAGATCTGTAAAAGGAAAGGTAATGTGAGTATTTAATTATAAATAAACAATAGGTAATGAAAAGGTACTTACGCATTATATAAACGCAGCAACTCTTCGCCGCTCAGGACGTTTTCTACCGGAAATTCCGGTGGGTTCCGCATAATTCGAAGTAATGAGCGAAGTGCCTCGCCATTCACCATCACGTCGTTATCATTCGATTCAACTCTGGAAAAAAAAATTGTCAATTAGCTATAAAAAACTTTATAGTAAACTTTAATTTTAACCACAATATAGGTACACGCAGTAGATTTTATTCAGTGTATATTGTATTTAAAATTAAAGTTTACTATGAAAAATCAAAAACATGAGTCAAAAATTCTACTTTTCTTTATAATAAATTTAAATTATTTTTGTATATACTTACAGACTGATGAGGTGGAGGGCCTGAATAATGTTCATTTTTTTAAAAAAAAATAAGTTTTTAACACGAGAAAAATTTAATTTAATGCACGAATGCAAACAAAACAAAAAAAAATCACTTCGCAAATACGGGAGGAATTAATTACAAATTTAAATCGCGAACTGACAAAGCATCGATGTTGATTACACGAAATCTAAAAAGGTAATGATGAGATAGCAGCTCTCCCACTTCCAGGTAAACAGTTCCTGCCAAACCAGTATCAGGGTGGGGGCAGGAAAACCAACCCAATTTCCTGCCCCCACCCTGATACTGGTTTGGCAGGAACTGTTTACCTGGAAGTGGGAGAGCTGCTATCTCATCATTACCTTTTTAGATTTCGTGTAATCAACATCGATGCTTTGTCAGTTCGCGATTTAAATTTGTAATTAATTCCTCCCGTATTTGCGAAGTGATTTTTTTTTGTTTTGTTTGCATTCGTGCATTAAATTAAATTTTTCTCGTGTTAAAAACTTATTTTTTTTTAAAAAAATGAACATTATTCAGGCCCTCCACCTCATCAGTCTGTAAGTATATACAAAAATAATTTAAATTTATTATAAAGAAAAGTAGAATTTTTGACTCATGTTTTTGATTTTTCATAGTAAACATTAATTTTAAATACAATATACACTGAATAAAATCTACTGCGTGTACCTATATTGTGGTTAAAATTAAAGTTTACTATAAAGTTTTTTATAGCTAATTGACAATTTTTTTTTCCAGAGTTGAATCGAATGATAACGACGTGATGGTGAATGGCGAGGCACTTCGCTCATTACTTCGAATTATGCGGAACCCACTGGAATTTCCGGTAGAAAACATCCTGAGCGGCGAAGATTTGCTGCGTTTATATAATGCGTAAGTACCTTTTCATTACCTATTGTTTATTTATAATTAAATACTCACATTACCTTTCCTTTTACAGATCTTTTGATGGCAATGTCCGTATGCAGAGAGAAACTCTTCGCTGTTTCATGAGGGCCATTGGAAGCCCACCTCAGGAACCAGTTAACAATTCTGGCATACAGCAAACTCCGTCTGCACCATCAGTGTCACATGGCGAACCCCCAGGAACCGGGGCTCTTCAAATCAGTACACTCTCTCACAACATCGCACCTCGTGCCCCCATCCGAAAAATTGAAAGCAGAATACCGCGGACTGGTCTTTAGGTAGTGTAACTTTTTCTTTATTTTTCATTTTTTTTACTCATTTATTTATATTTACTTATTCATTTACGTTTTTCACTTGCATCCGTGTCCTGTAGAATTTTGGTTGCACAATTTAGCAAAATTTTTCAGATCGCTTCGGATCTATTCGTGTGGACTCACGATTGTACTTCGAATTTCTCTGTTCCTAGTACCGATATATTTTTCAATCATTTTTTTCGTAGTTTTAAATATTTGGGTAGTAAATAATTAAGAAATTAAGGTTAAACACAGGTTTATAAGTCAATAAATGTATTCAACAGTAATTTTAGAACACATATTCAAGTCTTTTAATTTTCAAGTCTATAAAATTAATTCAACAACAGTCTTTTTAGAACACATACTGACTTTATAAATTTTTTAAGTCTTTCGTTAACACGTTTACGTTATGGAGGGAATAAAATGCAACTTTATTCACTCTCGCGAATCGCTCAAGTGCTTAAATTCACGTGTTGCATATGATATTTTACGTTATAGAGGAAATAAAACGCGAATTTAAGCACTTGAGCGATTCGCGAGAGTGAATAAAGTTGCATTTTATTCCCTCTATAACGTAAACGTGTTAACGTAAGACTTAAAAAATTTATAAAGTCAGTATGTGTTCTGAAATAGTATATCATGCAACAAGGGAGTGAAATGATTTTTTGACAAATTTTGACATTTGAGGTTTATTGCCCGAGTGAAGCGAGGGAAATGAATCAAAATTGTCAAAAATCATTTTACTCCCGAGTTGCATACGATATTTTTCGTTATCGAGGGAGAAAAACGCAAATTTAAGAACTCGAGCGATTCGCGAGAGGGAGTAAAGTAGCGTTTTACTCCCTAGTTACGAAAAGACTGTTGTTGAATTAACTTTATAGACTTGAAAATTAAAAGACTTGAATATGTGTTCTAAAATTACTGTTGAATAAATTTATTGACTTATAAACCTGTGTTTAACCGTAATTTCTTAATTATTTACTACCCAAATATTTAAAACTACAAAAAAAATGATTGAAAAATATCGGTACCAGGAACAGAGAAATTCGAAGTACATTTGTGAGTCCACACGAATAGATCCGAAGCGATCCGAAAAATTTTGCTAAATTGTGCAACCAAAATTCTACTGGACACAGATGCAAGTCGTTTTTCAGATATGTTTGTAAAAGCAGTGTTGGTTTTTTTTTTTTTTTTCAGAATTCAGGCGATAGAGAATTTTGTAGTGTTTTTTTGTTTAGGTTATGTCAGATGAAATTTAGCAGATTGTTCAGACGCAGCGGTTAAATAAAAATTTCATATGTAGGTATTTGTTCATGTCAATTAACATGATGTATTTTGTAGGCTTGTAAATGAGAATCTGACTTTCGACTTTAAATTTCTATCTAAATTACAAAGTGTACAGGAGAAAAGTTCACTAATTTCCAAGTCTTACAACATAATTACTTTCCAAAGACAACATCTCTTTACAGGTTACCTTCTTCTATATCCTAACATATTATTAAGTCTTGATCTACCACATTATTTTCAAGTAATAGTGAATTTGCAAATCATTTGAAAAAATTCAACCTTGAACAAAATTTTCACAGAATCAGAATCTACAAAATTTTTCATTTGATAAAGTTTGACAATTTTCAAAACAAAAGTAGAACAAATTATTGGCAACACTGTAAAATCACACATTTGGAAAAGAAAGCTCATACCATTGCCAGATTTATGATGTAATTTCACTTTTAGGTTCAGTGTTGCAAGAGGTTTGACGAGAATACTCCTTAAGGAGTGCTCTTCACTCCTCATTATTTCCTATGCTCAATCCACTCCCACTACACTCCTCAATTTTATAATACTCTCACTCCTACTCCACTCCACTCCTTTGCTCCAATTACTCCCACTCTCACTCCCACTCCCACTCTTTAATTTTTTTTCACAATTTAATAGGGCTGTTGAAACCGACGTCACAATTGAATTGGTGGAAAAATTTTACAGTTTCAAAGTATTTTTTTTTAGCTACAAATTTGCTTATTTTCACAATTGTCAGAAAAATGCAATTTGTTAGCAAAAAGGTTGATAAATTTATTAATTTTTATACAAAATTTATATGTTTTTACGTTTTTTTCCACCAGTTCATATGATGAATATGACCTCGAATGACATAGTTTCAACGCCCTATAACATAGTATTTAAACATGAAAATAAAATGAAAGCAAATCCAGAATTTTTTTTAAAATTGAAATTGGAAAATAAAAAATTGAAAACTAAAAAAAGGGAGTAAAGAGTATTGAGATTTTTGGCACTTCCACACCCACTCCCACTCCTTTACAGAATACTCCATTATGAGAGTACTCCCACGCTCTTCAGTGGCACTCGCTCTCACTCCTTGAAATACTCCTTCAAAAATTAATACTCTTTAGCACTCTTTACTCCCACTCCCACTCCACTCTTGCAACACTGTTTAGGTTTACTTTCATTTTTATTTGTTTTACTGTCGCTTCCATTTTGGCATTATACAGCGTTGCCAATAATCAATTGTATATCATTTTTGACAATTTTCAAAATTGGAGTACTCAATTGTAGTTCACTGCTGTAAAATCATTTCACTGCAGGACCCGATTCAATGTAATTATTTTCCAACATGGTTGCGATGATATTATCATTTGAAATTCCAAACTACTCAAAGAGTCAGACTTCTGATAGGATTTCCCAATTCAAGGATCGAAATTTCTCTTCGGCAATCGTTGCGTTAGTAATTATAAAATCGTACCGAATGTTCTATTGATTTCGTCCATTGCGCCGAACATTTCAGACCATGAGTATTGTTTCGCTCAAAATACAAAAATGCGTGATTACGTTTTTGATGAAAGTTTGATTCCAATTTGAGACAAACTGACCAATGTTTGATCTCTCATCTTACAACAATGTTTTTCAAAACTTCTGAAATTATCGTCAATTATATCCTCGACTTTTTCAGGATAATCAGTCACAAATCGTAACTTTACTACCAAGTGGAGCCATTCGCGTACTGTTTCTTCAATATGCTGAAATGCTTCCGAAACGTTGAAAACGCCGTTATGCAGGACAGCAACCCGATCGCATACTATTTCACATTCTCTTATGCTGAAATATAAAAAGAATTATCAGTGTGCGATTTTAATTTCATGAAAATTCGAGATCGCTCGAGACGTACCTACTTCTGAGAAGCGATGACAACAGATTGACCCGATTGTTTTTTACCCCTAATTGTTTGGTACATGTGCTGTCTAGCTAGCGGATCGACTCCCGATGTTGGCTCATCCAAAAATACCACTTTTGGATCACCGATTAGTGACAAAGCGACGCATTGTTTCCTTTTTCCTCCGTTGCTGTAGGTTTCGATCAGATCATCTTGATAATCTTCCATGCCTAAGGTGCATAAATCGTGAAAAAAATGGTGAATGATTGGTTTTGACCAAAATTATTAATTTGACAAAAAGATTGGGTATCAAGTGTAACGGTAGTTACACTCCCCCCAGCCGTCCTCCAAACAAAAACAAACAAAATGACACGACCCGATTGGCAAACCCCGAATTTCTGAGCAGTCATATTTCAATGTGACTGTCACGAAAAAAAGCTTTACCATCGTTGTGGTAAGGCGCATGTGCCCCCCCTCACGTGATTGCATAGATAAGCTTTTATTGTATTACGTGTCAGTCTGTGTCACTCCGTGTAATCGTGATTGAAATCAGTTATTTAAATTAGTTATTTCGAATTAATTGCCGGTGAAAGATAAAATATAAAGGTAAGTTATGATTATTTTCACAAACATTACGTATTAGTGAATTATTTTTATGGCTAGAATGAAATAATTACTTGAGAGGTGAATGCGCTCTCAGTTTGCTGTCATCGGCCGATTGTTGCCGGTCACACAGGAATATTACGGAACAGGTGATTTTTTTTAAATTATAATTTTCAATGTAAGTAGTGCGCCGTAAATATGTTTTGCTATTTCCCTTGTGTAATATTGGAAACAAAAATTTCCTGTGATTACATGTGTAGTCATAAATTTATCATATGACTGTCTGAAAGTGATTATCAGAATTGCACTCATATTGACTGTCATTTTCAGTACCTGTTACTCCCTGCGCAATCAGAAATACACAGTACGTATGACTGTCGAAAAGAAATATCATTACACACACATAGTAACAGGTACTGAATATGACAGTCGATATGAATGCAATTCTGATAGTCACTTTCAGACATGTATTTTTAGACAAAAATTGAATTATGCTAAAATTTTTAAAAAATCTTCAGATGTTTAGAAATTTCCAAAATTTTGAAAAATTTATAGAAGTTTATTTTTATGTCACCAAAAATTATGTGATATTTAAAAAAAAATAGCTTCAGATTCAAAAGATGTATTTCTGACAAAATAATCAATTTTTCAAATCGATTTAATGAGTCACGAATTTTATCCCTAAATACATATCAAGAAAGATATGACTTTTGCAGCCGACTGTTTGTAAATTAGGCGTTAAAGCTGTGCACCGCGGAAAAAATGCCACCGATAATTTCAAGTTTCAAACATTACCGCCGAATGAACTTTGAAAAACGGCGAACTCCGCCGCCGCCGATGAGTTTTTGCGGCGAATTAACGGCGAATGATGAATGTCATGTCACACTAGTCATCTGAAATGAACAATTTTTTTCTCGCACCATTCTTTCGATTTTCGAACTTCAAAAGTACAAATTTATATAAATTTCAAAATTCAAATATTTTTAACTCGATAATTTGTTCCATTTCTTCAACTCAATTTTTAAAATTTATGAAATTTCATATTTCAATAAGTTAAGATATGATACTTATAAAATATGCAATTTTTCAAGACATGGAATTCCTATAATAATTTGGGATAAAGGGGTGCTTGCTGATAATGAAAAAACTGTATTTTTTTCACGTGGAAAAAAATTACAAGCGAGGCTAAATAGTTGAAAAATCGGGAGCAACTACCTTAATAATGGCAAAATTTCATATTTTTCTGTCTGAATCTGAATGAATTGATTAGCTTTGATTAAGTCTAAAAATTTTTGAAATTGATGATATTTTTGAAAATACAATTGAGTACCGTTTTTCCAAACTGAGCTAACTTCAAAAACCGTGCATGAGGAAAGGGCCTTAGGTGCCATTTTTTTGGAAAGGGCTTAAGGTGCAATCTTTTTCTGAAAAAAATTATACCTAGGACCCTTTCCGAAAAAAAAATGGCACCTAAGGCCCTTTCCTCATGCACGGTTTTTGAAGTTAGCTCAGTTTGGAAAAACGGTACTCAATTGTATCAAGTATTATATTTCCTACTTTTTTTAAAGAAGATAGGTATCTCAACCTAAGTAGATATCTACACAAGAAATAGTTTGAAAATTGTTTCCGGAGTTCAGGTAACCTTGCATTAATTTTTTTCACGAAAAAATTCGTAAATATGCACATATTACGTTGTTAAAATTTCTTTACAAAAATTCTATTTCAAGTTCGTGGTTTTCAAGTTTTAAAAGGGAACATTTTTCATGCAGGTGACATACCTATACAAGTAGGTAGATACTTTGGTAAAATATCATAATAACGCGATGTTATTATTTCTTCAAATTAATTCATTTTATTTTGCTACAATTCACAATCTTCAAAAATGGTTTCTTACCAATATCAAACATTTTTCATCGTAGTTAACATCTATCACTGAGATTTTCTCAGAATCGTACTTCGAGATGATATTTTCCATTTCAAAATTTTTGACAATTTTTCCCCTACTTATGGCGTTTTACAAATTCAAGAATTGTTAAAATAAAAACTGACACCCCCCCTCGAATTTGTTCCAAGCCCGTACAGGTACGTTACATTTCCCACGGCGCTTTCGTGGAAAGTATTAGTGTTTTTACTAGACCCTAAAGTCCACTACTGTGCTTTTGCCGGTGCAACTGTTCGGATCACATCGGATACCGTCGGAAATACTTCGTTCAACTTGGCGTGTATCTTATTGCTAAATTATTCGTTGTTCTTCAAATTTTTTTAAAATTCAATTTGCAAACATTTTTTTGTGTGATTTTTTTTATTTTATTGCACTCCCAAAATTTTTACTCGTAATTTTCAAATACTTGACCTTCAAAATTTATGTATTTCTTCATTATTAAAATTCCAAAGAGAAAGTTTCTTTTTAGTTTTTCACGATTTTGAACTTTTTCTTCTGTAAATGTTTAAAATTATAAGTCAAAAATGAATGAAGCTTTTTCTGAAGTAAATTTTAATGAACTTAGAATTAATAAAAAAATGAAATTTACCAATTTTAATCAAAAAGGTATTTAAAAAAAACCACAGCCACTCTGGTTTGCTTATAAAATATTTGGTAGGTACCTAATTGAATAAGTGAATTTAACTTCAATTTTGACTTGAAAAAAATATTCGGACCTAGGTAACACTCTTGGAGAACTCTGACTAATTGAATAAGTATTTATCTTTGAGCTCTTTTTGACATGGATATGTCTTAGGGGTGGGGGTCAAAAATTTAAAAAGCGTTACGTTACGTAACGTTACATTACGGTAGAACAAGACATAATGACATTATGTTAGACTTGGAAAAACTTAGAAAATTTATTTTAGATGAAGACATAATGATATTATACATGGATATGTCTTAGGGGTGAGGGTTGAAAATGTTGAAAAATGTAAAATGTTACGTTATGGTAGATCAAAGACATAATGACATTATGTTAGACTTGAAAATATTTAGAAAATGTATCTGAGATGAAGACATAGTGATCATAACGTTATGTTACGGTAGATCAAGGATATAATGACATTATGTTAGACTTAATGACATTATGTTGGACTTGAAAAAACTTGGAAAATCCATTTTTTTTTGACATGGATATGTCTTAGGGGTGGGGGTTTAAAATTTGAAAAGCGTTATGTTACGTTACAGTAGATCAAAACATAATGACATTATGTTAGACTTAAAAAAACTTGGAAAATTTATTTCAGATGAAGACATAATGATATTAGGTATACATGGATATGTCTTTGGGGTGAGGGTTGAAAATGTTGAAAAATGTTACGTTACGGTAGATCAAAGACATAATGACATTATGTTAGACTTGAAAAAATTTAGAAAATGTATCTCAGTTGAAGACATAATGATCATAACGTTATGTTACAGTAGATCAAGGACATAATGACATTATGTTGGACTTGAAAAACTTGGAAAATTTATTTCAGGTGAAGACATAATCATGGATATGTGTTAGTGGCGGGGGTTGAAAATTTTGAAAAGTGTTACGTTACGATAGATCAAAGACATAATGACATTATGTTTTAGGGGTGGGGGTTGAAAATTTTGAAAAGTGTTACGTTACGGTAAATCAAAGACATAATGGCATTATGTTAAACTTGAAAAAACAGAACATGTATTTTAGATGAAGACATAATGATATTATGTTAGTGTTGATGGAAACTGGAAATAGTAATATCTCAAGACAGATGAAGTCTAAATATATGAAATGAACAATGTATAAAGTTACAATCATGTTAGACTTGAAAAAACTTGGAAAACTTATGGCCAGGATGAAAGAAGGAAAGGGGTACATTTGAAAAATGTTGTGTAATTGAGTAAATTTATGCAACGTTTTACTTAGATCAACACATGGTGACATTATGTTAGACTTGAAATTTAAGAGCAATGATATTTTAAGAAAATGTCATGAATTTAGGTTTATTTGAACCTTTTATTTGGACATATCCATGTTCTAAGGTTTTTACCCTGAAGGAAAAAGTGCGTTAATTTTTTTTATACATTTTTGATTAAAATTGGTAAATTTGATTGTTTTGTGAATTCTAAGTTTATTAAATGTACTTTAATAACAGTTTTATTTACATTTGATTCATAATTTTCAACATTTCGTGAAGAAAAAAATTCAAAATCGCAAAAAAAAACTTCTGCGTCGGAATTTTGACAATAGAGAAATATGTAAATTTTCAAGATTATAAAAAAATGACAAATAAAATTTTTAAAAGTACAAAAAAATAGAAAAAATCACACAAAAAAATGTTTTCAAATTGAATTTTAAAAAATTTGAAGAACAACAAATAATTTAGCAATAAGATACACGCCAAGTTGAACGAAGTGTTTCCGACGGTATTCGATGTGATCCGAACAGTTGCACCGGCAAAAGCACAGTAGTGGACTTTAGGGTCTAGTATGCGAATGTTTTTCGCATACCTATACGTAAAGGAAGAAGAAAATGAAATTAGCCCTGATTTCGTTCAAACTCGTGTTTTCTTTTTGAATGAAGTTTCAAATTAAGCTGTCGTTCTGTAATGAAGGTTAATAATAGAATGATGATTTTCCTCAAATTACCTAGTATATTCAATTCTAAGATCAACAGAAAACTGTATCGATGGACATTCAAGTCTCAGACTCTCACCTTCCCCTCCCTATTTTTTAAATTGAAAACCTTTTCAACCATTTTGTGGGAGGAAGAAGTTGAAAATGAAATTAAATTTCAAGATCAATGGTTCAGGGAAGTGTAAAACATGGGCATTGGTCCTTTTCGGGACAGGGGGGGATCAACGGAATTTCCAACAGTAAGTTTGTGTTGCCCAAAAATGACAACACTCCGTTCTTTTTCGGGGATCACATCACTTTGAGATGTCTTAGTGTATTTTCCTAAATGTTTTTAAATATTGAACTATAATAAATAAAATTTGAAAAATTTCCACGACTTGAAAGATTTTATAAAAAATTACACGATTTCTAAAACATGGACTAATTACTATAAAAAGTGACGATTTATAAATTTTTTTTAAATTGGGGGATCTATCAAAATATGGTCTTTTTAAAAAAATATTTGATCACATTTCTTGAAAGCTGGACGATTTACTTTGTCAATTTTCATAATAATTGGTTGATTTTTCATTTTTAAAAAAGACAATTTCCTAGACTTTGATCACATTTTTAAAACAATGGAAAACTTTGCAAAGCTGGATCGATTTTCTTAAAAATCTGCCCGATTTTTTTGTTAAAATTGCATAATTCTAAAACAATTTGGACAATTTTTTTCAATTTTTCAAAATTTCTGAAGCTTGGATAATTTTTTAAATATTTGATATCGCTTGACGGTTGAGAGAAGAAACTCAGAATATGGTTCCACGCAACCTGCTTATCCGGCCGGGTTGTTATCCACCCCTCACAATATATTTAAGTAATGTCGGATTGAAATTGATGAAGTAAAAAAATTACGTGACAAAGTCATAATTAAATTACTGCATAATATTCCATGAGATAATTACAGTAGTAGGTAGGTAGGTAGGCAGGCAGGTGGGTAGGCAGGTAGGTACCTAATACCTATACACGGGAAAAAATACAACTAGGCTCGGTTGAAGTACTTGAAATTTTGTTCAGTCTGCGTAGTCAACGAGACAAACTCTTCATCGTCAGCATCTAAAGGCTCTGGTGTGGTAAGGGGGTTATTTGGCCCTTGGTGGAAATTTGGCAAAATTTTTATGCCATTCGACCTATCTATGTAAAAGATGATTTTAGAGCGAAAAAAAATTTTTTACCACACCCCCCCCGGGGGCAGGGGCCTCAAAATACGTGATTTTCAATCTAAAAATTCTATCTCCGCGAGTTTTCAACCATTTTTTTCAAACTTGTCACATAGGTAGAGGTACTAGAGGGGAGTACCCTGAAATTTTTTCAGATTTTTTTGACCACTATAACGACCTTAAATGTGACCTTGAAAATTTCAAATCGCCCTGGGGACACCGTTTTGGCGGGTGGTGTAAAAAAATATTATTTTTACGTTTCTCACTTTATTTTACACCATTTAGAATTTTTTTCAGATTTTTTGAACTGAGTGAATTAAACTCTTCCTCTCGGTTGAGAGTTGAGTTTTATGCCGCGGGCAAGAAATGGGCGCGGGGAAAACTCTTACTCCCTGTTTCGTCCCTTGTGGGGGTCGTTGGTGTCACAAGGCACGAATACCTACCTGTGTGAGTAGGTAGGAGGATAGTCTATACTCAGCACATAAACTATCTGCTGAACTGTATTGAATAATACACAAACAATGGCGAGCAATATTCATGTATTGAATAAAATACAGTCACTGAATATGCAAACAGTAATTACGCGAATACATTGGTTTACGTTACGTGTTACTACAAAACCTTAATTGTTGCGTGCAGAGGTGGAGCCATTTTTTTTTTCGTTCCCAAAACTGATTCACAGTTCAAGTAAAGTCGTCGGTTGTGTTTTCTTGTGTATAACCTCAACAACGAATGTCTTTCCTAAATTGTAAATTAATCGTTTTTCCGACATCCTTTTTTTTCAAACTCTAAGGTTTTTTTCTATAATTTATTTGGACACGTAAGTTTATTACTACTCAAAAGTTTTTTTCTGAAATTTATTCTAACACGATTTTTTTTCTAAATTTTATTTCAACTCCAATTTCTTTTAAAAATTATTTCAAACTCTAAATTTTTTTTTCGTTTTACTATAATCATTCCAGTCTTCGTTCTTTTCCCTCAAATTCGGTGTTTTTTCTAAAAGGTATTTTGACTTGTATTTTTTTTTCAAAATTTATTTCAACTCAAAAAATTTTCTGAAATTTATTCAAACACAATTTTTTTCTAAATTTTATTTCTGCTCCAATTTCTTTTAAAAATTATTTCAAACTCACGATTTTTTTCTAAATTTTATTTCTGCTCCAATTTCTTTTAAAAATTATTTCAAACTCTAAAATTTTTTTTTCGTTTTACTATAATCATTCCAGTCTTCGTTTTTTCCCCTCAAATTCGGTGTTTTTTCCAAAAGTTATTTTGACTTGTATTTTTTTTCAAAATTTATTTCAACTCAAAAAATTTTCTGAAATTTATTCAAACACGATTTTTTTCTAAATTTTATTTCTGCTCCAATTTCTTCTAACAATTATTTCAAACTCTAATATTTCTTCTACAATTCATTTCTATCCCAATTTTTGCAAAAACTTGAGTATTTCCAACTCTACATTTTTTAGTAAAAGTCATTTCAGATTCTAAATTTTTTTTCCAAAATTTATTTCGACTGTAATATTTTTTAAAAGCTAATTCGACTCTAGTTTTTCTCTAAATATTATTTCTAACTCCAATTTCTTTCTAAAATTCATTTCCATCTCCTGACACTTATTTTCCTAACATTTATTTTAACTTCAACATTTTTAAAAAATTGTCTTTAATTTTTTTTTAGCTAAATTTGAAATGTTTGTGATTGTAAAATCTGTGTCGATTCACATATTACAAAAATTTTTAAAAAATTGTTTGAAGTAAAAAAAAATCAATGTAATCATAATTTTAATTTTTACTTATAACAAACAAGTATAGAAACAAGAATAAAACTAGAAACTCATAATAATTACAATTTGATAAACTTTTTGAAACAAAATAAAAATAATCAAAGAATAAAAATAGAAACTAACCAAAATAATCACAATTTGGTAAACTTTTTGAAACAAAATAAAAATAATCGAAGAATAAAAATAGAAAATAACCAAAATAATCACAATTTGGTAAACTTTTTGAAACAAAATAAAAATAATCGAAGAATAAAAATAGAGAATAACCAAAATAATCACAATTTGGTAAACTTTTTGAAACAAAATAAAAATAATCGAAGAATAAAAATAGAAAATAACCAAAATAAACACAATTAGGTAGGAAACTTTTTGAAAAAAATTAAAAATAATCAAAGAATAAAAATAGAAACTAACCAAAATAATCACAATTTGGTAAACTTTTTGAAACAAAATAAAAATAATCGAAGAATAAAAATAGAAAATAACTAAAATAATCACAATTTGGTGAACTTTTTGAAACAAATAATCACAATTTGGTAAACTTTTTGAAACAAATAATCACAATTTAGTAAACTTTTTGAAACAAAATAAAAATAATCGAAGAATAAAAATAGAAAATAACCAAAATAATCACAATTTGAATTTGGTAAACTTTTTGAAACAAAATAAAAATAATCGAAGAATAAAAATAGAAATTAACCAAAATAATCACAATTTATACAAAATCAATTAAACATACCTACATGACTACCAATAAGCTTACTTTTTACTTTTTGTTTTTTTCTTGGGGTGATCAAAAAGTCGAACCTGTTTCTTAATTACTCGACGTCTATTTTCCTCAGGTTGAATGTTTTCAGATTCCGCAAATTGAGTTATTGCCGTTTGAAGATGTCTGTGAGCACCTACTCGGTTTTTAAATGACACTAAACATTTTTCAGCTTCTTTAACTTCATCAGGATTCTTTACATCATTAATCAACATATTAAATTCCTGAAGCAACCGGTTTCTTTCTGCAATTACATCAAATTTATCCAATACTGTGTCTGTCTCTGAAGATGGATTAACAGGCATTGCAATATCTGATTGCACAGGCTCAGACATACTTTCACTTTCAGGGATATCATCACAAGATCCCAAATCCATCCCTGAATCATTTTTTAGAGCATAAATCAGATAATGGATATGTTTACACATATTATTTTTAATCGACGAGTCCAAACATGTACATTGATAATCGTGAAAGCAATACTGGCATTCCTCACAAGTCAGAGGACAATTATTTATACAATTTTTCACCATTTTTCTAACAGTGTACAATTCTATAGGATCTTTACTAGTTTGGAAGCTTGACACTAACCATAATTGATTATCATCCTCTTGAACTTGCACAATCGTAGGTATTTCACTTCCCAAGTTACCAATTTGTTTAACCATGAAGTCATGACGCTGACGTATCACTTTTACTTTAGCTGACAATTTACCTCGGATTTTTTTCTCAGCCGTATTTCTTTCTAATCGAATGAGATACTTGAACACGATATTTAATCCAGCAGCCAGTTGTTTAACTTTTTTTCTACACCCATACCAGTACTTCAGATTTTTATGAAATGATTCGATATACATATTTGTATTGATCCCACTAAATATTCTTGATGAATAAGACCAATAATCAGAATTCTTGTAATAATTAGATTTGAAGTATTCCAAAAATTTTACAGTATCTTCATTTCTATCATTCACAAAGCACTCCAATTTTTTTTTAAATTCCACGATATCTGTCTCATTGGCCAAGTCTACTAACTTTGAATTAACGATTTGACGACTTTCTTTATTCGGCACTTTTGATAAATTTCTTCTCCAGGCCTCTCTTACGTGCCACGAGCAAAATAAACGTTTTTAAGGAGCTGGAAAAACCGTCAACCAACTATTGAAGTAGGTTTCCTGCATATCTGTCATAAGCACTTTCGTATTCAAAACACCAATTTCATTTTTAATGACCTGCAGAAATATATCGATTACAAGTTTATCATTTCGGTTAGAGATGACAAAGGCAGATGCAACACCTTCCCGATATTCGTCTATAACAAGTAAGGTATGTAAAATATACCCATAGGGGTTCATTCCATGGGTACCATCCATTGCTACGACATCATTACCGAATTTTTCAATCATCGTTTTTTGAAGAGGGCTAATGATAATTATAACACAATCATTTATATCAAGATTAGGAAAAGCCGTATTTTCTTCCCCCAGTTTTTTATACAGCTTTATCCAGTCGGAATAATTAATAATCAAACTTTCGACATTCAGGGCATCTTTCGATACAGTTTCTTCAGAGAGATGAAAAGAGGCTGCAATATTTCGCAAATCCTGATTATTCGTTAGATACAACCGTTTCATGTTTTTGTCCTCGGAGTGCTTATATTCCTCCGAAATATCTTCTTGAATTCGAGTGTATGGTATACCAATTTGAATTTTAGCTGCAATTTCTTCTCGCTCAACTTTATTCAAGTGCATATGAGCTAAGTCTTCCTGGGTTGAAATTGTGTGCCCAAAATGGGTTGAAACGTATTTTAATGTGATTGCTGGAGAGTCACATTTTTTTACTAACTTTCACTTTCATTTCTGCAGGACATACGCCATCAATTCGTTTATAACCTTTTATTTTAAGGCGACGTTGCCGATTCTCATTTTTCAATTTAGTCCTATGCATACCTGACCGACTACAAACGAACAATATGGTAACATACCTCTTTTGTCTTCTTTCTATACGATATTTTGTAAACTGACAGCACAAGGTTTCTTCTTGTTTGAGTTTCCATTCTTCAAATTTCTCATAAGACTCAAAACTTAAATCTACTTCACTCAATTCCAATGAATGAGCTTTTTTCATATGTAAAACAGCATCCGATCTTCCATGAAATGTCAGTTCGCAGGATGTACATTGATATTTCTACAAAATATCAATACAATTAATTTAATAAGAAATTTGATAACAAATAAATTTCATTTCAATGTTGAAAATGAGTATTACTAACTGGATTAGACGTAGTATTTCCACATATTCGTTTCAAATGCAATAATAAATCACTTTTCTTGGAAAATTTCGTACCACAGGAATTGCATTCCTAGAACAGGTAAATGATAATGATTAAATTATGTATAAATACACTTTTATTTGCCGGTATTTGACATTTTATATCAATAAATATTGAAAAATAACAACAAAATACACAGAGATATTCAACAAACATACTTACGTTTGAATTCAGTCCTTGGTTTTGTTTTTCATGGAATCTCAAGTGTTTAATCAGTACATCTTTTCTAGCAAACTTTTTGCTACATATAGCACATTCCTGTAGAAAGCAAATTTTAATATGATTAATAAACACACAAATTTTAAATCTAGAAATATTACGAGCAGAAAATACACTGAAAACTTACAAATTGAGCTGTGGTGAAAAAATTCTTCCGAATTAATATTTTTTCATGTGTTGACTTAATGTGTCTCGTGAGGTTTTTTTTGTACATAAAGTTTTTCCTGCACGATGTGCATTTCAAAGTATAAGAATCCATATTACACTATGATTCAAAACGAATAAATTCAACAGTATACAAGTTCCATAGCAATTTCACACTATGCACGTGAAAGACTCGATAATCGTCATCAAGACGTAAACAAATGATAAGTATCGTAAACAGAGCAAAAAGAACGTTTTTTTCCATACCTTGTGAACATATTTCAGACGGCTCCACCTCTGCACGCAACAATTAAGGTTTCGTCTAGTAACTAGATAAAAACACACAGAGTAACACGCGACATGTAAATGCTCGATGCAAGTACATACGATAACAGTCACACACGTAAACAAGTAAATCGGTAAAAATGTAAAACGGTAATGAAGCTCGCGCCTCGAAACACCTCTATTTATAGACGCGAGCTACTTGGTTTTAGGAAGCTAGAGCCTCTGATTGGTTGATAATTAAAGTCTTCTAGCAACCAGGTATCCAATCGCAGTCGCGAGATGTGACATAATCTCAGGTAACCGCTACTGAACATTCTAGAAGTAGTGCACTTCGAGAGTTCAGTTACCTGGCATTATCTAACTACATAATGCAACGTACGCGTACGTAACGTTAGATTATACACATTCGCAGCACTGGGAATACCTGGTTGAACAATAAGTATTCAACCAAACGATTTGTCTCGTAAGTAGGTAATCAGTGCGTACATGTCGTCATAAACGCCATGTACCTACCTGAAATCACCTACCTACATCGTCCACAATGGTGCAATCTTGGTAGGAATATTCCTTACCAGCTCATTGCCCCTCCGAGGATACGTCGAAGATGAATTCTCAGGAACAACAAGTCTGGTCCAAGGTTGACCATGTGGTCAGAGGCCTGGCTCCCCGTCCCTGCCCCTCCCGAGGAGTACATCCGAAGACGTACACCTGAAATGAAACACAAGTACCAAAACCATTTATTTGCACTTAAGCCGAAATACGAAGAGAACAGAGACTTCAAACCAGGTAGTACTCACTTACAAATAGACATGTTTGAAGGTTCAAAAGAAACAACCAAAATATGCAATATATTTTCGCTCGGAACTTCATCACGTATTAAATATACAAATACATATATTTACAAACAATTGTTTTAAATGACCAGGGATGAACAAAAATTAAAATTTTTCCTTGCATTTAAAAACAACACATGTATATTTTATAAAAACAAATATACGTAACAATATTTACAAAATAAAAAAAGGAACAAAAATTAACGAATAAAAAACTACAATTTTTTACCTATTTTGTTGCTAATTTTATTTGTAAACAACAAACGAAGTAGGAATTTCGATAATTAAAAATTACCTAATTTTCGACCCGCGAAAACCTCAAAATTTAACTTTTCAGGTTAAAAAACAATGATAAAATTTTCTAGTCCCCCTTTCCCCCAAGACGATTTCAAAAATTTACCATTAGGTAGGATAAGAAACAAGAAACTTATTTACAAGACACCTACCTGTCCTTAAATTCTTATAGATTACGTTTTTCTTCGCAAATGCGTGGGAAAACAAAAAACGATTCCATGTATCTTTCGAATGAAAGGATACAGAATTTAAAGGACAAAAAAAGAAAATATTACAATTAACTTGCAATATTTACAAGGAACAAACACCAAAAAACTTGACAATAACAAAAATAAAAACGTATAAAAAACAAATATCACAGCAATAAACCTCGATCGGCCAAATTCAATTTCAACGAAACGAATTTAAAAAAAACGAAAAATTTAAATGAACGATACTACCCGAACAATTACGTAGGTATTCGTCAGTCGTACCAATCATTACCGAGTGAAACCGGTTGCAATTTTCGTGCCGACGGTTAAGCAAACATGAACCGATATTATCAGTCATGGAGTGATATTGGCGTTTTTAATTTTTGAAACTTTTTTTGGTGGAAATAAATCCTTTTTATTTGTTTTATTTTTTGAATTTTAAACAAATTTTGATAGGTAATAACACATTGCAACTGCCAACATGCTATCCCATATCGAACCCTGACCTAACCTAATAGAAACCAGTACAAAACCCATCATCGGAAAACCCAGATGACGGTATCGGTACGTAAGTAAGAAAATTAATAAAATTGCCTAAAAATTCAATTTAGATAGTCATGATCGAAATGATACATGAACTATTTACTTAGTAAGCCGAAAAATATTATTTTTTAAGAAATATGTACAAAAATTTCTAAGTATTTACAAAAAATCATACCGTACGAATACGAGTATGAGCGTGTGTTTGTGTTGGTAGATAATAGCATCGCTAATTATCACCTACACACGAACCTTTCAAAGAAAGTAGACATTTTCGAGTGAAATGACGAGAGCTACTGCTCAATCGAACATTTCATGACACATCCGAGACTGGGAAAATATTTTTTAAGACAATTTTACGAGCAGTTCAATAAATCAAATTTGAAACTGACTCGAACGGAGACCCAGGTGAGTAGTATATAATGGCCGCTTCTGGGACACTTCCGGAGGAGCCGGAGGAGCCGCCTGTGTATTCTTATGTGAGCACTTCTGGGACACTTCCGGAGGAGCCGGAGGAGCCAGAGGAGCCGGAGGAGCCGCGTGCTATTTTTTCTATGGGAGGAGCCGAATTGGACTCGTGTGTTTACTTCCGGTTTCTAGTTTCGTGGGTTGTTTTATCTTATGTGACAAATTGGGAGGAGCCGGAGGAGCCAGAGGAGCCGAATTCGACTTTTGGTGTTTATTTTTTGTTTTGAGTTGATAATTCTGTTTGGTCGATGCGCGGGTGTGTTTTTTTTTGGATGATTGCCGCGCACGATCCCCTCCCGCCCCCTCGCCGCTCCCGCCCCCTTGCCGCTCCCGCCCCCCTCGCCGCCGCCGCCGCCTCCGTAGGATTTTTTAAAAATTTGTTGTATTGAGACAGTGTTTATTTTTTCGAATAATTATTTAAGCATGATTTTAGTTTAAAATCGGCGTGCTTCTGTTCAGTGGTCTTCTATAAGACATTAATAATCATCATTATTAATATTTTTGTAAGCAATATGGTGCTGTTGCGATGTATTCAAATACGAAATAATTTTGAATTTGTTTGTAATATGATTTCTTAGTACAGGAGTTCTTTTTTTTATTACTTACTTAATACTTACTGTTTTTTTATACTTACATAATTTTCAGGTTATGTTTGAATCTCATCTCCATCTTTAAATCATCTGGTACCATAAAAGAATTAAAGTAAAAAAAAAAAGAATGAATAAAAAACATAATAAATGATCAAATTGACATTACTTTTTATTTGAAATGTTTAATGGAAAACAAATCACAAAAATTGAAAAAAAATCAATACCTATGTACAATGAATATTTTAAAAACAGATAACATTGTTAGTATACTTGTGCGTCCGGAATATCATCAGTTAAATTATCAGCATTATAATCTTCGGTGTGACACCCACAATCCGACATAAATGGATAACCAGACAATACATCAAAATTATTTATAAATTCACAAAAATCCTGAAACATTCTTATTCTATTTGTATAATGTGTAAGAGGGATACATAAATGAATGGGATCTTCCATATATTTTTCCAAAACAAATTTTGCTAGCTTAACTCTAATACAATTTTGGATTCCCACAGAACAGCTCATTTTTTTTCCATCCCCCCTTTCTAAACTTCTTGAACTAAAAATATTCCAAATATGTTCAGCAATCCACCAAACATTTCCCAAAAAAAATTTTGCCCTTAAAATTTCATCCATATCATCATCTAAAAAATCCCCTACAATATTTAATTCAAAAATAAAATTTTCTTCGCCTACAAATTCTTCAAAAAAATTGATTTTCTCGCCTCTCAGTCCCATCAAAATTTTTCCAATTAAATTTTCAATTTTTTTAAAATAAATGTTCACAATTTTTTTTTTCCTGTTTTTTTTAAAATCATTTGTCAAAAATTCTAGTTTTCTTATAATATATTTCCCCCATGATGATCCCATAATTTTTTTTACATACCTAGCAGTTAAAATCTGTGTAGCATAGTTATCAACAGGATGATGGAAACATTTATAGATCTTCAAAAATTCCCACAGCATGCTGGTTGTCATATCTTCAAATTTTTCCAAAAGTTGATTTTTTGGTAGATTTATAAACTGCCTGATGATTGATATCTGGAGACTATCAGGAATTTTGTAAAGTTCGATGTCGCGATATGGTACAAAGTCACCATGGATTGCCAAAAATATATCCATCTTGAGTGAACTAGATGCTTTTGTCCAAATTTTTCGAGAAAATGTGTAGTCGTTGAACTTGAAAGAACTCCTTGCTTCCTCTTCCAGGTTACTTAACGTATTTGGAGATAGATTGTTGAAAAAATTTTCTGCTTCTCGATTAGACGCCATTAATTCTGCTTCATCTACGAATGAATGCAGCACATAATTTGGAACCGAATCATCAAACACAGAATTTTCAAAATTCATTTTTTTTAAAAAAAATATGAAATCAAAATTATGAAAAAATGAAAGAAAACGAAACAAGAACGAAATCAAATGTGATAATACAGACACCTCGATTCACTAACCAGAACTGAATGAGAAAAGATTCGCAGGTACCTAGATACCTTTTTTGTTTCACCAAACCATCAAACCTCTCTTTCCTCCCTCTTCAAGTCTTAACAGCTACACCCACATTTAGCATGAAAAATTATAGGGACCGAATATCCACAGTACCTAGTTGAAAATGTTTTTCTAATTTTTTTTTATTTATAATTTTTTCTCCTATCAATTTAAAACATGTTGAGGAAAAAGATACTTGATGCAAAAATTTGGACCATTATTACATTTCTTTTTAATTGACCTATGGGCAAAATAATCCCAAATAAATTCGTTCCACATATACTTGTTTAAGGGAAATAAAAAACAGAAAATGGTTATATCATAACATGATTTAAATGTTATAATATCTCTAGCAATTTGCTTGATGTCGTGTATTAATAATCCATTTGATGGATGGGGATTGAGAAAATGATTTAATGTAGAAATAGAAGATGAAAAGGGAACATACAGAGTACACGGATCAATTTCCACAAAAAGATTCCATATTACTTCAAAAAATTCTGCAGAACTCTTCAAAAGAAATTGCTTTGATATTTCTTTCATTTCATAAATAGGGATGACTGTATCTCTTCTTTGCCATTGCTTTTCTGGATGAATTAGGATGCAAGGGTACTTAATACACATTTCTTGCATTTGAACCACAGTTGTTTCCTCTGCAAATTTTTGGTACCTTTTGAAGAGGATCTCCTTTGCAATTGGGATGATGTTTTCATCTAAATGCGATCTTGACAGCATCCACAGACTTCGATTATCCAAATTTTCAAAAATTTGGATATGAAGTTCGGCAGGTAAACGAAAAAACAGATTTTTCATACTTTTGCTCATTTAAGAAAAAAAATAGAGAACTTTAAACTCAAAAAAAAACACACGACTTTACACACGAATTCTCAGTTTAGTATTTCTTTTTAATAACAAACAACACCACTTTGAACTGGAATAGGGAAAACTGAATTTATTCAACCCTTGTAAATTGATTTCAAAGTAGGAACGACATGATTGAAATTTTAAACAAGCGCCAGTTCCTTTTCATTAAGGTTTATTAGGGTAGCCAATTACCAATCTGCTTCACCTGATAAAATCAGTGTCATCGGGAGATGTAGCGCCACTAACTTGCTTTCCTCACCTTCCTATCCCATGATCCAATTAAGGTACATATCGCCCATGCAATGAACACATGTGGTTAACCTTGTCTCCTTGGTTAAACACAAACACCCTTTTGAAAAGTAATCTTATTCCCACACTCAATTTAACCCTTTTTAAAAAAAAAAAACTGTAACAGACCTATTTTTTTCAGACTCTTTACCAGATTACCTACCTATTTTCTCACTTACCAATATGCAAAATTTTGTGATAATTATTCTATTTTTTTCTCATCAACAACTTTTAAATACAATTGCAAACGAATCAAAGGTAGTATTCTCATGATTTTCTTTATGTGAAAAGGTTGTCTGTATCTGTTCGCGTCTGCTTATAGTTATAAAAATGCAGAATGAAATTTATTTTGTTGATATGAGATATGAAAGTGGAAAATTAATTGAATTCGCTGCAATTAATTTAAATTCGACACGTCACCTCCATGAGAAACCAAATTTGATGCAAAATAAAATTTTAAAGTTCATGAAAACAGCTGATATTCAATTAGAAGAAATCATGAACGAATTTCTTAATTTGGATTGTGAAGTTGTATATGTGAAAAATAATCAAATTAAGTCATGCATGGAAAACTTCATCAATGAATTTCATCCACTTCTGACATTGAACCTTGATATCAAGATTATAAATATTTTCGAGAAGTATGTAAATATTATAGATCCATTACCCTGTTTAGCATGGAGCTATCATAGTCATAAATGTCATAAAAGTTGTGTAACTGTCTCAGGTGTAATGTGTTGTCTTAAAGTTGTAGAATTATTACGAAATTGGTATTCTGATAAGATTATATTTAATAATGTTCACATGTTTCGCTTTGATGAAATAAATTATACAGCATAATAATCATTCGTTATTCAATTTTGCAAGAATTTTTTCTCTGTGCTGAGGATCAAGGATAGGACACAAAATTTTACCAAAATGATGCATTTTTCTTATTCTGTCACATTTGGCATACATCCACTCCCTCTTTTCTTGTAATTCTTCATCTGTTTCTGGTGGTAGCATATGAATGGTGAGCAATTTTTCACATTTAGCAAAATGAACCTGTTTCTTGACAACGACTTTTTTCTTATCAGATAATAAAATGCTCCTCACTTTTATTGAGGATCCTTCATTCTCACAATTCATTTCAATAAAAAAAATTATAAAAAACGATCATATGCATTTTAAAAAAACTAGCACATTCATAATTTGGTACTACTACTCATAAGTATAGCTATCACATCACTGAAATAATTTTTTACAAGCCATCAAATAATTCTACTCAGGTCATCAAAGTTACCCTTTTTTTTTTTTTAATAATGTGGTTTGATGGGGGGGGGAGGGAAAGGGGAGAGGCGGGAAGAAATGAACTTTCATACATTCATTATTAATATTGTATTTTTTTCTGCTAACTGTGATTATTCATTACAGGAAACATATACGAGGGTGCATAATAAATAAAACATAAAATCAAACATAAAGTTATAAAAATTATGCTAAAAATTATTTCAAGAGCTATCTTGATGAGATTAGGAAATTTTTTAAAAATTTCGAATTTTATTTCTTTTATAATAGAAAACTGTTGAACCATACAAGTGTAGTTTCCAAAAAAAGTCTCATCAATCATAAGTACTTCTAAGGTACTAACAAAAGATCCCGGAAATAAAGGAGTAATCCGTATTCCATTTCTTATGGTCAATTGTGTACCTCCTTTATACCATGTAATATTTGGAGGCGGGTCACCAGTTGTCTCACAATCCATTTTTACTGAGTCATTAATATTTAAATGAAATTCTCTCGATCTGTTTGAATGTAGAATTTCAGTTGGCATAACTTTTTTCAATTTTATAAACATTACTTTTTTAATAATCCAATCTTCATCTATGACATATGATTCACATCCGTAAATATCCAAATCACTATTTTGAACATCAAAAATGAATAATTTATTGCCAAGTTTTTTATATCTGGAATCAATAAAAGAGATTGATCTATTCTGAAAAGCCCAATTATAAATACCAGGTTGTGGGTGAGAAATTAATTTACAGTCGATGGTTGCAGTTTCATTTTTTCCGATTTTCGAATAAAAATAAGGATGAACAAAATTATGATAATTGTTAGAGTAATTCACTTGAACATATATACGTTTCTTATGAATTTTATAATCAGGAGTCACTCCACCACATATATATTCACCATTATTGGTTTCAATCAATTTTTTAAAATTCAATGTGGAAAGGATCGTATCTCCTCGCATGAAAACATTATCTTGATTTTCAATTGAAATTGGAAGACCAGTAGAATTGTACCATCCAAACGAATCGAATCCCATATCAGTTGCATGGCATACTACTTGAAGTTCTACTTCTGATGATGGATTAACATAAAACACCACATTTAACTTTGCACTAGTGCCATAAGCACAACTCACAACAAGCAAACTCACTAACCAAATCATCTTTATTTATATTTTATAAGGTTATTTGGAATGAGTTTTAAAAAAAAAATGAAAAAAATGTGAAAGAGAGGGGATAGAATGTATTCGTTATAAATAAAAGGGGAAAAAGCAAAGTAATCTCATTAAGTTAATGTCTGTTTCTTAGACAAGAATCTATTTTATTATTTTTTTTCCCCCTATTAAAATGTCTTCTCAGCCTAAAAAACCAAAATTAGATTCATCTAATATGTTTGAAATTCAACAGAAAATCGAAAATTTATTTACAAGTTTGAAGGCTAACACATTAAAGTCTCCTGAATTCTGGAAAAAAGTGAAGTTAGAACAAAAAAACAAAAAAATTGCAAGTAATCCAGACTTGAGAGAAAAAAGAGTACAATTATTACGAAATATGGGTGTATGCGATTATTGCAATCTACTCCTTGAAACAGAGCTGGAGAGGTGTCAGGAGGGGTGTACAAGCTCTGATTGGCCGGAGATAATGCATGTGAGACAAGAAGATGGAAAAAACGAGTCAAGTTAAGGATTCATTTATTGTACAGGCGAGAAAATCGTAAACATTTTTAGGATGCAGTGAGGGAGGGAGGGAACAGGATAGATACCTGATTCTAGTACAGTTTAAATATCGAAACGCTGCTACTTAATTTTTTTAGAAACAGAAAGAAAGGGTATAGAAGATGGTGGGAGGGGGAGGGGGGGGGGGAGCAAAACACGAGCATACGATTTGATGTCAACAGAATTGTACCTAAGAGGGAGACGCTTTTTATTCGTTATATTTTTTCTCCTGGATTCTATTTAATGAACAGACGACTTTTTTAAATCCATCAGTCGATTTTTTGTCATAAGACTGTTATATTCTTTTAATTATGATGGATAACATTAAAATATGTGAAATATGTGGCGATACATTTTTGAAACAATTTAATTTGAATCGTCATATTGAGTGTGTTCATCGCGGAAAAAAATCTATTTTTGAGTGTGCTTTATGCAAAGTAACATTTACTCGTAAAGATAATTTAATTCGTCACTCGGATAAATGTGTCGCAAAAAAACGAGTGCCACTTACAGAAATTGATTCAGAGCCGCCTCTTAAAAAAATCAAAATTGATGCTTTGCGAAGTGCGAATCATGGTATCCTATCTGCGCCAATATCTTCATCTGTTGTGTCCAGCTCTCCTCAGCAGCAGCCAAAAAATTTAAGTGAAAGATGCAGAAATGAAAATTTGCAATCAGTGTTAAACAGTGCTAATTTATGCATTCCGTCAACGTCATTGCCAACAGTTCTCCCACCAACCACTCAGCAACAGTCAAAAAATTTAAGTGAAAGATGCAGAAATGAAAATTTGCAATCAGTGTTGAACAGTGCTAATTTATGCATTCCGTCAACGTCATTGCCAACAGTTCTCCCACCAACCACTCAGCAACAGTCAAAAAATTTGACCAAAAGGTGTAGTGATGAAAATTTACAATCAGTACCCAGTAGCACGGATTTCAGCAGCATCCCATCTACGTCTTCAGCTCTCCCCACCCCCCCTCAACAGCAGTCAAAAAATTCGTGCAAAAGGTGTGAAGAATGTAATTTAGATATCGATCATCAAAAGTATGTTGGTCATTTGAAATCTTTAGCACATAAGGCAAACTGTTGTATTCCATCTGTATTTCCAAATGGGGTAGCTCCGGTTACCATGCCTAGTAATATTTTTGAAATTGAAGAAATAAGGAGCGCACTTCGAAAACGAATCATTTCATACAGAATAACTCCGAGGATATTTTATTATGACTTGGAGTCCTTTTTTAATCATTTATACCTTGAAGTGGAGGGGTTGTTGAGGATGGTATTGAGAATGTATCATCCCATAAAATTTAATATTGAGCTTTTTGCAAACTACGAAAAAAGTGAAGTAAACGATGTAAAAAGCTTCAATACTAAAAATATCATTTTTACTTCAAGTTCAGATTTTTTTACTAAATATAATAATTTAATTAATGTTATCATTAAGAAATCTGAAGAGTTTGAAGAATGCGGCTCTGGTTGGGCTCTTCAAACTGTAAAATTTTTAGAAATCAATATTAACAAATTCGATCCTATAAAAGGGAATTCTTATATGCCATTGCCCAAGTGGGTACACAAAAAAAAAGCATGCATTAACCTTAAAAATAAGGATAATGCCTGCTTTGCTTGGTCTGTGATGGCGTTTTTATTTCCGAAAAAAGGAAATAAAAATGCAAGTAGAACAAAGTCGTATCCATACTATAAGAACTTCCTGAAATTTGATGGCCTATCACTCCCAATGAAAATGACAGACATAAAATTTTTTGAAAAATTAAATGATATCAGTGTCAATGTTTATGGTCTGGAGAAGGGGAGAGTGGTAGGACCATTGCATTTCACATGCCAAAAACGGGAGAAACATGTAAACTTACTTTATTTTTCAAATGCTACAGGAAAAGGTCATTATTGTCTGATAAAAGATATGAGTCGATTATTGTCAACTCAACAAACTATTAATAAGCACAAAAAATTTCTATGTGATGGTTGTTTGATTTGGTTCCATGATGAGGGGAAATATAACGATCATTTGAATTTTGATTGTAACTATGTTCGATCGTGGCTTCCAGTAGGGGAGAAGGCAAAATTGAAATTTGAAAACGTGCATAAAATGCTTAGGGTTCCATTTGTGATTTATGCAGATTTTGAGGCTTTTTTAAAACCATTTTCATCTTGTTCTCCATCTCCAATGTCATCTTATACCGAATTTGTGAATATTCATACACCATTCAGCTTCAGTTGTTACACTAAATGTTCATTTAATGATAATCTATGTAAATTTTACTTATATCGAGGGGATGCTTGCATAAAAAAATTTTGGGAGCATTTGCAATCTGAAGTATTGAGAGTATACTCGTTTATGTCTGAGGTTGTTCCAATGAAACCATTAACAAGTAAGGAGGAAGACGAGTTTCAAAATTCAAAATGTTGTTATATTTGTAGTGAGCCATTTGCAGATTTGGACATTAAAGTGCGTGACCATGATCATTACACTGGTAATTATCGAGGGTGTGCGCATCAAAAATGTAACATTTTACTGCAAAGACCTCAATTTATTCCTGTCGTTATTCACAATTTGAGCAATTATGATGCTCATTTCATTATTAGGGAAATAGGTTATGATGACTCAAAAATTGAGCTCATACCTAATACAAAAGAGAAATATATCTCATTTTCAAAAATTATTCCAACGATAGGGAAAGAATTTGTAAAATTACGTTTCATAGATTCTTTCAGATTTATGTCTTCAAGTTTAGATTCATTAGCAAAAAATTTAGCACCTGATCAATTTAAAACACTAGTCAAATTTTATAAGAATCCCATCCATTTCGATTTACTTAAAATTAAGGGAGTGTTTCCCTATGAATTTGTAGACTGTGATGAAAAATTAAAATTAAATTCATTGCCGCCCAAAGAAAAATTTTATTCAAAATTGGTTGGAGATGGAATTTCGGATGAGGAGTATGGAAGGGCAAAACAGATTTGGGCAACCTTTGATTGTAAAAATTTAGGCGAATATTCGGACTTATATTTGAAAACTGATGTCCTACTTTTAGCAGACATTTTTGAAAATTTTAGAGATTTGTGTCTCAATACATACTCTCTGGATCCTGCTCAATATTATACTGCTCCTGGGTTAGGATGGGATGCGATGTTGAAATATACGAAGGTTACACTCGATCTTTTCACAGATATTGATATGATTCATTTCATTAAAAAGGGAATAAGAGGGGGGCTTTCTCAATGTACAAAAAGAATGGCGACAGCGAATAATAAATATATGGCTTCTTTTGATTCTACAAAACAATCAAATTATTTAATTTATGTCGATGCAAATAATTTATATGGATTTGCACTTAGCGAACCTTTACCCTCCGCCAATTTTTCATGGGTGACAGATTTTCAAAATTTTGATGTAAGGAAAATTGCTGATGATAATGATGAAGGGTACATTTTGGAGGTAGATCTTTTTTATCCTGAATCATTACATGTTTTACACAGCGACTATCCTTTTTGCCCAGAAACGATAATTCCACCCAACTCAAAATCCAAGCAACCAAAATTAATTGCAAGTGTTATGCATAAGAAAAATTATGTAATTCATTATAGAAATTTAAAGCAGTGTTTGGCTCATGGTTTGGTGTTGGAAAAAATCCATAAAATTTTAAAATTTGATCAATCACCTTGGATGGAACCATACATCAAAATTAATACTCAAAAACGTTCTCAAGCATCAAATGCATTTGAGAAAGATTTTTTCAAATTAATGTCCAACAGTGTTTATGGTAAGAGCTTAGAGGCCCCAGAAAAAAGAAAAAATGTTAAATTATTAACTCACTGGGAAAATAATGTTCATGTTAAAGGAGCTCAGTATTATATTAGTCAACCTAATTTCCATAGCTCATCAATTTTTGATGAGAATTTAGTGGCTGTGGAGATGAATAAAATTGAGATTTTATTCAATAAACCTATTTTTGTGGGATTTGCTGTGCTCGATATCTCTAAGTTGTTAATGTATAATTTTCACTATGATGTAATGAAAGATATGTATAAAGATAATATCGAATTGCTGTACACTGATACAGATTCGTTAATGTATGATATTTGTACTTTGGATTTTTATAGCGATATTAAACCTATTTTGGAAAATTATTTTGATACAAGTGATTACCCTCCAAACAATAGGTTCAATTTTCCATTAATTAATAAGAAAAAAATCGGAAAATTCAAAGATGAGTGTAATGGAGAAATTATGACGCAATTTGTGGGCTTGAAATCAAAATCTTACTGCTTCGAAAAAGAGGGGGGAATTATAAAAAAAATTAAAGGTATTAGAAAAAATGTTGTAAAAAATGAAATTGAATTTTCCGATTTTAAAAATTGTTTAGAGAATAATATGGTAATAAGGAGAAATATGTTAACTTTCAGGAGCGAAAAGCACAACATTTTCTCCAAATTAATTAATAAGATTGCATTAAGTTCTAGTGATGATAAACGGTATTTAATACCACACAGTGTAAAAACATTACCTTGGGGTCATCAAATGATCGCCGATTATGAGATGACCAAGGAATTTAATTCTGATGATGAATCTAGTTTTTAAGATGATTATCAGTACATAATAAATTTTTTTTGCGAACAGAAAAAGTATTTTCATTTTTTATACTTGGGCGAAAAAAACAAAAACAAAAAATATTCAAAAAACTTTTATTGATTTCTTTACATGATTTTTAAAATATCATTAAGAAATGGTCAGTATACCACTGAATTAGTAAGTGAATATGAGATAATACACAACAATTATGAAAATGATAATTACATTCATTCAATTTTACTTGTGTACAACTACTATTAAAACTACATCCAATAAGCTTGGCAATTGCAGGGTAAGTATTTCTCAAATCTTTGAATGAAGGGGTGTGAAATTCTTCCTCCATTTCCAAAACTACTACATTATATTTCCTCAGTTTCTCTTTTAAAAATTTAGCTTTTTCATGACCTTTTACCAAAATTTTTCCATCTTTGGCGCGAGTAGCAATTTTTTCCAAGGCATTAACATGTTCGCTATACTCTAGCAAACCATTGTCCCATCCTATCATTTCAAGGTATCGAACTTGCCAGTTAGCTGTAAAACGATGTGCTGCTGATAGTATTTCAAAGGGGTAAGGTGGAAGGTAAATATTGTGGAATCCGAATTCACCCTTCAAATCTCGTGCTCCAAGCTCTTTTAAAATCAGCTGATTGTCTTCAGTACGAAAAAAACTGAAGTCTACAAATACTGTGTTTTTGTTCATTTCACTAATTTGCATAAATTTTTTGATTTGGAGAATTCCAATTAAAATAATTGAACAAATAAGTAATTAATGGAAAGACAACATAAAATCACATAAAATTACATAAAGATGTGATTAGTAGTGCGCCATGTTTGATAATAAGCCGATTTCACAGCTGAGGCAGTATTATATATTTTTTCTTTTGCCAGAATTCTCAACTGAGATTGGATAATTTTACAAACTGTAAAATCCAACTCTGTGTAGATCATTTTCATACTCGGAATTACTGGGAGCTCTTCTATAGTTACATGTTCAATTGGTTTTGAAGATTCAGAATCTGATGGAATTTGAATATAAAAATTTAAAAATCTGGAATAAACGTAAATTACGTACAGCCAATATCTTTGTAAAAATTCCAAGGACAGTGAAATTAGATCGAAAAGGTTATTTTTCAGTTCCTGATACTGTGCTGGATAAATTACAATTGCTGTTTGGTTATCCTTCGCATAGAGAACACGAATTGAATTATTGTCACTAATGACTTTGTAGGCTCCAATGTGATCAATTCGTTGGCCAGGAAATTCTGGTAAATATGTTGGACCCTCTGTGACATCATAACCAATCTGATCTTTTTGAAAAAATGGAATGCTCATAAATTTGAACCATTCATTTGTTTTTAATTTAAGAGATACATCTGCCTCACTACCAACATCATCACTAATCACTACTACAGGTTCAAAATTATCACCAACGTCTAAGCCAGATTCAATAAAAAATACTGGATGGTTGGATGGAATACACGAACTTAATATCAACTTCATTTTTTTTTTCATTCAGTGAATGTCAATTTAAAAAAATGTAGCACAGAAAAAAATGACAACAGATCAATTAAACTCTGGTATAAACCAAATACACTGGAAAATACTACTGTTAAGTGCACAAATTGTATATTGGTCCAAGACCAAACACTGTCAACAAAGTAATACAAAATTCAACTTTCAACACACGTATTTATATCAAAAAAAAAAAAAAAAAAAAAAAAATTGTAATGAAGGAAACGAATCAAATTAAAACCAAAGTAAATTCATTAATATTCGGATTTTTTTTTTAATAAGAAATACCAAGCAGATTTATTATTTATTGGGTAGAATACTTTTAACCGGAATCCAAGTATTTTTGGACTCATCAAACCCCAGCCATTTGACTAATGCCCTATTTCCTTTTTGTTCGATCACCTTTTCAATCAGAAATATATCCGGAAATTTAGTTTGAGACATTTCTTCAGCATAAAAAGTTCCTTTGAGGTCAGCGCCTTCACTATCTTTCAATACATATGTAATGGGACGAGTATTTGTCTGTACTTTGGATACTGTGAAAAGTTCTGTGCTCCAATTTGGTGTGTAACCATGCTCAAATGTTGTTTTTTGAGTACTAATTCGAACTTTTGCGCCAACTTTGAATTTTGGTTTGTTGGAAGTAGGTTTTGTTGGTCCCGTATTTTTACGAATATTGCGTAAAATTTGTGCCTGATTTTTTTCATTTACTCGGGATGGAGCACATTCTATTGTGCGATGGTACCTATTATTATATATTTGCATAAGATTTGGTAATATTCTCAAGTATTCGTATGTCCCTTGAATACTAAATTCTCTAAACATTAAATTGCGAAGGCTGCGATTAAATCGTTCAATAATCCCTGATTTAATTACACTGTAGCTAGAATAATGTCGAATTTTATATTTTTTGTATATTTTCTCACAATCGGCATTATAGAATTCGGTACCTTGATCAGTTTGCAGAAATTTAGGAGGTTTTTTAAGGGTAGAAAAAATTGAGTCCAATGCTCTCGCCACTTCTACACCAGTTTTCTGTTTTAAAGGAATGGCCCAAGCATACTTTGAAAAACAATTAATTATAGTGAGAATGTATTTAAATTCCTCATTTTCAGCTGCATAGGGTATCATTTCTACAAGATCGGCAGCAAACAGGTCATAAAGACCTTTAATTTCTACCCGCCGGCGAAGGTAATTACGTCTAGCTTGTTTATGTACGAGGTCTGTCAAATAAGTTCCCGGACAACTGCCATAAAAAATTTATTTTTAAAAATTATGCTTTATAAGTACGATCCCTTTCAAAGCAATCCCCTTCCGCAGCTATGCACTGACTTATTCAGTTTTTCCAGCTCTCGAAGCATTTTGCCCACTCAGTTTGTGGGATTGCCTTCAGTAGCTGTGCCGCTTCCGATTTCACATTCTCCACACCACTGAAATGAGTCATTCTCATCGAGTCCTTGATTTTGTCTGACAGAAAGAAGTTGTAGGGAGCGAGATCTGGTGAATAGGCTGGGTTCTCGAGCACAGTTATATAATTTTAGGCCAAAAAATTGCTTATAAAGAACGACCGATGCGCCGATGCATTGTCATGGTGAAGGATCCAGGAGGTCTTTTTCCACAATGTCTACCACTTCTTGTGTATATGTTTCCTTAAACACTTTATCGTATCGACATAGGCTTTACCAGTGATTTTCAAACCTTTCGGCATCCATTCCCAATGTACCAGCCCCCTGCAATTGCAAAAACTGTCGCCATCACCTTCACTTGTGATTTGCTTTTCCAAGCTTTCTTGACACACAGCTCATCTGGTGTCAGCCAGACCATATCAGTCCTTTTTTTTGCAAGGTCCTACTAGAAAACTCAGCTCTCATCGCCTGTGATCACCCATGAAAAAATTTCCGCATTCATGTTACCGGATTTAACAAGGAATTTAATCACAACAAGTTGTTCTAACTTTTGATCAATTTCTATTTTCTGAAAAAATCGGCGCGGCACAATTTCTTTATTTTTTCTTTTCTTCACAAAAACTGGAGAACAGAACGGATCAACTTCAAATTTTTTATACGTATACTAGACAGATGTAAAAAAATTGTGGGCACATTGCAGATACGTCAGTGTTACCACACTACGCCTTAAAAATGTTGTCCGGGAACTTATTTGACAGACCTCGTAATTCAATAGCTACACCACGTTTTTCAACATTCATTGCTTATTGTAGGCAATTATTCCACCTTCAGATAATTCTTCTAAAATTGAAAATATTTCATTTGAAATTTGAGCCGATGTATTTCCAGAGTTCCGTTCACCAATTAAAATACGAAGTCGATCGCATAATTCGTTATAATCATTAAAATATACCAACTGATATTTTTTATTACTTGGACGCATTAAAGCCTTCTTAGGATTGGATATGCATCCTCCGCGTTGGTTATTTGTAAATAAAGATTTAATAAATTCATATTTTGGTCCTTTATGCCACTTAATGCGACCATCTGCTCTTAAATGAGATTTTGTGTAACTTAAAATGTCTTTATAGGTATTTATATCATTTTCGGAGATTTCATCATAAGAATTTCGAGATGAAGTGAGTAAGGTCATTAAACTATCAGTTTTCTCAAATGACTTATTATCTATGCGTATTTGAGACCCATTTATATATACTGGAGTGTTTCCTATTGTAAATGCGCTATATTTTTTATTATATTTCAATCCATACACTGGATCACGAAATTTATTCTCTATACTCTTTTTTTTTGAGCTCAATACATCGCTCTCCCTCAATTTACCAACTTTAAATTTAGTTTTCAATTTATAACTCTTGTTTCCAGTTAACTGATTAATACTATCATTAGATAGTTGTTTCGAGTCATCCCCTTCATTCTCATTATTTTCATAATTATCATTTTTGCCCTCTTCTGCTTTGATTTGAATAGCATTTTGCATAGGAATGGGGTCAGAATTTGTTGTTTTAGTTGATTTGAAAGATTTTTTTAAATCTTGTAATGGTTCGATAATTGGTTTTAAAACTTCCCTTATTTTTCTTTCCCTTTTTATTTTCATATCTTGTAACTCGTCATACTTATCTCGAATCTCATCTGCTAATTTAACCAATTCTCTAGTCTCCACAATTTGTTTATCATAATAAGAGGGTCTAAAATTTTTATTTTTAGTGCGAATTTTAGCCCTCTGTTTTTTTTTGATCTTCATCTTGCAACGATATAAAATGATATAAAGAGCATCGCAGTCTACCTCTATTTATATTAGAATTTTTATCAATAACTAAAAATCCATGAGGTTTTTTCCAACATAAAGAGCAAATTTTGAAAAATGTTTTTAAATCTAAATCTGAATTTAGGTGATCATCATAAATATGGCGTGTGTTCAAAGTATCTTGCTTAAAGACGATTATAAAATTAGCGTTGTCGCGAATAAGATGCTTACTTATTCTGCTATAACTCTGGATTAGCAAGAAAACAGAAATATTTTTATGACGACCCATTGAGAAGTATGCACGGAGTTTTGGATTTGCCTCATTTGATGAGCTCACGTCATCGAAAATAACAATTGAATTTGGTTTACACATTTCTGGTTCACATATTTTATCAGGCGAATCATACGTGTAAAATCCTATTTCCGGTATCATATCATAAATTTTTTTCAAGTTTTTATATTTGGATTGGAAAAGACTTTTACTGACTACATAAACATTTTCATATCGAAGACCATTTTTATGCTGTAAAAGTGTTAGCATGAGATTCGTTTTCCCACAATTAGATGGACCTACAATTAACCCCCTCATTGTGTCTGGAAATAAATGACCATGAGTAGTACGTCCTTCCTCCTCAGATTCAAAACTATACTGCTGAACTGGTAATTTAACTCCTTGCTCAAAAATTTTCATTCTAAACTGCTTTCAACTTCATTCTTTTGTAAATACACGCTATTTTTTTTCAACGTCACCTATTTATAGCAATATTCTACATTAAATTTAGTATAAATACTGCCACATTTTATTATTTCGAATATTCTTTCATTTGAGGGCAATGGTGATAAAGTGTAGTTTAAAACGATATAATGTTGGAAAAGGTATTATCAATTGGTTAATTGATCATTTTCCATTTGAGTTACACATACCAGGCTACAGGTAAATATTGGTCCCCTCCCCCTCCCCCTCCTCATCTTCCCTGAAAACTTTACTAATGTTTCCCATTTGTTATAAGATTTTGTGGACCCGCTACAAAATTAAAGAAACGTTTAGCCTTGAATCAAGAAGGAATAAATCCGTTGGATTCTGCTTGTAAAGTTCACGACATAGCTTACGATCAAGAAAAATCGATTGAAAAAAGACACATAGCAGATAAACAGTTGATTGAAGCTGCCACAGCACGAATTAGAGCCCCCGACGCAGGTCGTTTGGAAAAAATAGCAGCTGGAATTGTTTTAACTGCTATGAACGCTAAACTGAAATTAGGAGCTGGTATACGCAAGAAGGGTAAAAGAAATACTGGGCGTAGAAAAAAAAGAAATAAAAAACACTTTGGTAGCGGGATTCGTAAAAAACGAGTGTCATCTTGTAAATTTACTTCAGGGAGGGGGGTAACATTTCACAAAATTTTAAGGCAAGCAAAACACGCCATTAAAGGAAGTCCAAAAAAAGATTTAATTTCAGCAGCTAAGAAATCTCTTGCAGCAATCCGGAAATTCAAAATAAAAAAGAAGCCCCCACGAGTGATTCCTTTACCTACAAGGGGAGGAGCAATAAAACTTTTACCAATTTTATCGGCATTGAAACAAATTGGCAATATTGTTGGATCAGTGACTAATATAGTTGACAGTGCAAAAAAAATTAAACAGGCGCGTGACGAATTTATATCTTCTGGTACCTCAACTCCAGTAGGACACGGATTGCATATTAATCGGCATAAAAAAGGGCTAGGCTTATACCTAAATTGAGAAAATAAAAAAAATGAAAAAAATGAAAAATACAAAAATTTCAATCACATTACCATCCAATAAAAAACCACTATTTAATTATCAGCTATTGCGCTACATTAAAAAACTGAAAATTCCATATTTTCGAGGTATTTTTTGTCGTGATGAATTACCTAAGAAACCTTTTAAAAATGAATGCATAATTTTAAATTTAGATACTTCGTCTGGTTTTGGTAGTCATTGGGTGTCAGCTGTGAAGAAAGGAAGGGATGTCGTGTATTATGATTCGTTTGGAAATGTACCCATGCCTGAAGAATTACTTTACTATTTTCGCGGAAATCAAATTTATTACAATCGGCTAGGGTGTCAAAAAATTAGAGATGTGAACTGTGGACATTTTGTTTTGAAATTTTTAGTAAAGCAATATTACCCATATTCAAAAATAGGGAGATCAAAAATTTATATATATAAGAGGACTTGTGTAAAAAAATAATCATTATTTCAAAATGACTTCTTACAGAATACATATTTGTGGTCATAGCTCCATTATTCATAATACTTTATCAGACCCTATTCATCTAAAAACATATTCAGATTATGAGCTCGCATTAATTTCGTTCAGTGTGTTCAATGATATTAGCACAAATGAACCAAAAGTGTATTATTTTTATTATGATGATGATGTAAAGGCGTTTGCAGATGATAATTTGGTGAAAGTTAACCTCTTGCAACCAGATGGAAGCATAAATGAGGCGAAAATGTATTATCAATATTATGATGATAATATAACTAAAACTAATAATATAAAATCAATTCGAGTTGATAGCAACATATTAACCTATGATAAAATTGTCGAGTATATTTCAACTTTTTTTCAAGATAAAAAAAGTGACATTGATTTCATGTATTTCGAAAAAACCCATAAATGTGCAATTGTTACAAAATATATGATAGATTTTGGGGGCTCAGACAATATCATGTCCTTGTTGGGATTCCCACAAAATTATAATCATCCTAATGCTTTGAAAGCTCTGAGCACTATTGGTATGTTTACTTTTATGGCACCTGATCAAATGAAAATCCCCAAGACTTATGAACACCTCAATATAAATATGCATTGCAATATTACGTCAAACTCCTATAAAAACCATAATTTATCTCATTTGCTGCTTTCATTTACAGTCAATGCTCCAAATCACACGTTAATTATTGAAGAACCTATAAATCTCGTGTATGTACCCATATCTAAAGGTGTCCATTCCATAAGTGATATTGTTTTGAAAATCGAAGACGAAGAAGGAAATTTAATTAATTTCAAAAATAATTATATAACTATTGTGCTCCATTTGAGAGAGAAGAAATTTTAATTTCCCATGCTTACCTATAATTGCTCATCAAACAACACATTTCGAAAACATATAAAAGGAGGTCAAATTGGAATTAATTTCTCTTGTCCATTCAAACGTTTCAAAAAATCTTCAAATAGGAAAAAAAAAATAATTACTAGACAGAATAAAAATTTTCTAAAAAATCTGGGTTTTAAAGTTTTGTGCTAAGTACCTATCTGTGTAAAATGATTAACAGTGAAAATTTACAAATTTTAGAGTCTGTAGAGTATGATGATTCCATTAAGCATTTTAAAGAATGTACCTATAAGTGTTACTCTCCAGCTAACCTTTCATATAATGATGAAATTCGTATTCCAATTTTAAATAAAGACTTAATCACACTACCTTGCCGCTCATTTCTCTATATTACTGGAAAAGTTGCTAATATTGCTGGTACAAATTACAAATTCGATTATAATGGATTGATGGGTCTTTTTAGCACCATTTCATACGAAATAAATGGTACAATGATCGACAGAAATTTGAATCCTGCACTTATTACAAACTTTATGTCATACTTGACATGTCCAGAAAATGCCAAAAAATTTTATGAGGCATTGGGATTTTCTTTTATCGACTCATATAAATATTGCTATGACGTGACAAGTGGTAAATTTGAAGTGTTTATGCCTATGGAATGTGTTTTGGGATTTTTTAAAGATTTTCGCCGAATTATTGTGCATGCAGTACAAGAACTCATTATCACTCGTGCCAGAGATGACTCCAATGTATTTTATCTGGGGGGCTTAGCTCCAGATGCAGCTGCTCCCCTACCTTCTATTACTTTAACTGAAGTAAGCTGGAAAATGCCTCAAATTTTACCTAGTGATGCATTAAAATTGAACATACTTAATAAAATTAAAGGTAACAAGACAGTTTTGTTACCCTTCAGATCCTGGAATATTTTTACTTGTCCTTCTTTATCTCAATCAAATATGCAAAGCTGGGTTGTTAAAGTGACGAATTCGTTACTTAAGCCACGTAATATTGTGGTATTTTTTCAAACAAAAAGGCGAAATGATTATTCTAAACGGATTAGTTGCACTGACCATATTAAAATTGAGTCTTTTCGGCTACATGTAAATGATAAATCTTGGCCTGAAGAAGAACCAAATATAGACTTCGATAAAAAGCAAAACACTCTATTGTATCACATGTATTCGTTATTTTACCCCTCATATTTCAATACGCCAATAATCAACCCTTGTATCGGAATTGATGATTTTATAACCAAAACGCCTATGATTGTTATCGATTGTTCTCATCAAGATGAGAACTTGAATACAGCTCTGGTAGGTCCAGTAAATATTCGTTTCGATTTTCGATGTAAAGAGAATGTCCCGGCTGACACTGAAGCTCATTGCATAATTATTTATGACCATATATTTTCTTATAACACATTCGATGGTTTAGTTAAGCAAGTTTTATAATTTCAATTAACTACCCTTACTCAGATTCACTAAATTATTACAAGGTAAAATGAACGATTTTTTTTTTTTAAAACACATTTCATGTATTTTTTTTTCTTTAATGAAAAGGGTTAATTAAATCGGCTAGCTCTGTTAACACAACTGGTTCATCAGATATGTGACACTGGAATTGAAAAACATGACACACGGCGCATTGCTTTTGTTACCTGTCTACCTACTTGTCTCATTCTCCTTTTCGACCTTTTTTACCCTTAATTTGTCAAGTATTGCAATTTTATGGAGGTGATGTGTGTTCTAGAGTCGTATACCTATCTTAAATTAAATGATCGACTTTTTTTTTTTTTTGATTTTTCCGCCTAAATGAATTTTGTTCGAGACGAAAATATACATTCGTTTTAGTTGTATAGAAATATCGTGTGTTACTGTGTTAAGAAATGGATTCCATTGAAAGGATCGATGTAAGTAGGCATTTACCTAGCTTCATTTTTTCTAAAATTATGATATACTCCTACTGATCCATTTTTTCTGTTTTTTTTTCAGATTGTGAGTGAAAATGAAGAGTTATCTTGGCTCTCGGTGGTCAAAAAATTAGTTATAAAAAATGTTTCATATATTATCAAAGGGGGCAAGATTTCGAAAAAAAATTTAGTGAGTTTTTTTTCTTTTCATTACTTTAATAATTACATATGCTTACTTGCTTTGAAAATTAATAATTCAATGTGTGTTTTTTTTCTTGTTTCAGCCACCTTTCCCCCCTCTAATTATCGATCGCAGACCAGGCGATATTTCAAGAAGGGTTTTGAGGATCATGGAAGATCGTAATGTAAGTATTTTTTTTTTAATGATAGGGAAATAGGAGGAGAGGGGAAGAATTTTCATGATGAATAATTTTATGACTTGTTTCACTCATTTTTTTCTTATTTTTTTTAAATTTTTTTTTTTTAGAAAATCTTGTACAAGTATACATTTACTTTTAAATCAGAGGACATTCAAAAGAAGATGAGGGGTGCGTTATTTAGTGCTAGAGTCATATCAACAATGCTTTGCCATTCTTCATTTCAATCTCCAGTATGCATCAAAATTGTAAGTTTTACATTTTCTTACTTACATTTTTTTCTCAATACAATTTTTTTTCCAAATTTGAATATTTGAAAAAATTTCTCATTTGTTCATAGGGAAAGAAAAATTTCATAATCATATTTGAAGAAGATCCAGAACTTCGAGAAATAGGGGGGTTAATTATTAAATCCAAAATAATTTTAAGATTACAAAGAAGACTTTTTTAAATTAAATTTTTGTATATTTGTTTTAATAAGATTCTACTTAAATCTCAACTTTGTTCTTTTTCTTTGAGGTATAAAAAATGAAAAAAAATAAATTCAAGTAGGTATGTACTTACACCATTTTATTTGAAGCACATTTACAAAAAAATCATACAAAAATAAGTAAAGTAAGTAATAAGTAAGTATAAAAAATTAAAAAAGTATGTATTAATATTAAATTATAAATCGCTGCAAAAAAATTACACCTTAACAATAATTAATTTTCGAACTCTTAAAAAAATATAATATGATTACAAAATTATTTTTTTTTCTCAAATTGTTCCATAAACTTTTCCAGTGCTCTTTCAATATTTGCATTCCCCTTAGCCTGGAAATATTTTGCCATATCATCTTTCCCATTGGCTTGAAAAAATTTTATCATCTCATTTCTGAGGTCAAAAAAACACATTACCTTTACCTCATAAAAAATTTTTTTTGCCAAAGCAACATTAGGATCTAGATTAGCTAAAATATCATCTGTTAAAAGGATTTCTTCACACTCAAATTTTTTCATTTCATTAAGTAAAATTGCATATGCTTTACAGTATAATTCGGATGTGTTACAAAGCACATCGCAAGTTGCTAAAATGCACTCTGACAAATTTCGAATTTTGTGCCACACCTTCTCTTGTATGTATACGAGATCAGTGAGGTATTTTGTATTGTCAGATGTAATATCAGATAATACAATTGACTTATTTTGTTGGAATATTTTAAATTGGATTAAAATTCTATTATTTATACGAAATGTTTTAAATTTTAATTCATTGCCTGATAAAAAGTATGCAGTGAGCAATTTACCATAGTTATTTATGAGCTCCTTCAAGTCATTGATTCCCAAATATACACCTTGATTACGTGGAGGTGCATTTTTCATTAAGTAAATGAGACACTTGAAATCGTTGTCCACATCCAATCCAATATGCATCTGTTTTGAACCACTGTTGCAAAGATTAAAAGTTTGAACATTGGCCAATCTTCTCCTTGGTATGAATTGTTTATCTGGCACCACAGATTCGTTTGGAAATAGATCATTGTCGGCAGATATTATTTGCTTGTTAAAAGATTCACTAGGTTTACTTTTGGATGGAGATACAATTTCGGATACATCGAGAACATCCTGGTCAGTTGATGGTCTCTTATTTTTCTCTTCTCCACTTTCATTGAACTCCAATTTTCTTTTTACTTTGGATGGTTTGATCGGAGTTGATGTTGCATTAAATTCACAGTCACGATTTCGGCGAGTAGAAACCATTTTTGGTGTATATGAAGTATTTCGAAGTTTGAAAATAATACAATTGAAAAATCTCGACCGAAAAAACGAATAAGCAAGCAAGTGAATAGGTAAAGAAACAATGAACAACTAATTTCACTTTTGTTTTATAAAGATGAAGTCTGTTATATTTCTATTTAAAATACTCACCAAAAAAAGAAAAAAGGAGAAGTGGATGCTATAAATTCGAATAGCCAATTAAATTCTTATTTGAAATGGCAGGGGGTAGGGGGATCCTACTTTAGGCTTTCTGAGGGTGGTTGGAGACGTGGTAAGGGGGGGATGAGTGGTTCCATTTTTTTTCTTTAAAAAAAAATATATGGTCCTAGTACTCTGTCACAAGGATCCCCTCTTCCTTAGTCGCAAGTGAGGCCACTTGTGCCAGAGAGGCGAGGGGGGGGGGGCAAAGATTCACACCCACATTTCTCCCAGTATAAATTTAAAGGGGATTTGTTTCATGATTAAATGCTCTTATGTAGGTTTTTTTTTGGGATTGGGAGATGCGGAAAGGGGGATGGGGTGCCTTAGAGGGTAGTCTTACTGTTTTTCCTTAGGGAAGGGGTCTGATCCTTATACAAATTTATAATAAATCTTTGGGAAAATAATTTGAAATTCGAGTTCTACAAATTGGACATAATCCAGTTTCCTTAATCAGATCATTACAATTTTTACAAACGTAATAATGACCACAAGGTTCATAAATAAAAAATTTTTCAAATTCCATGCATATAGGACACGTTGAGTCATCATCTTCGAAAATCTTTCCAGGTTTTATCAGCAAGGTCGAGATTTCAGTGTCAGTTCTCAATTCATTTGATGATCTTTTATTTAAAACTATGATTTTATCTTTTCGGATTATAGAATAATAATTTTTCCTAATTATGAAATTAGGATGTCTTTTATGACTTATAAAATTAATATACTGAGGTTCTACTTCAAAAGAAGCATTTTCAAAACGCAAATTTTTTGGAAATGCACAAAATAAATTCCTATTATAATTCGTGTCATCTATCACCACACGTAACTTATTTCGTATTTTAATACATCGCAACAGCACCATATTGCTTACAAAAATATTAATAATGATGATTATTAATGTCTTATAGAAGACCACTGAACAGAAGCACGCCGATTTTAAACTAAAATCATGCTTAAATAATTATTCGAAAAAATAAACACTGTCTCAATACAACAAATTTTTAAAAAATCCTACGGAGGCGGCGGCGGCGGCGAGGGGGGCGGGAGCGGCAAGGGGGCGGGAGCGGCGAGGGGGCGGGAGGGGATCGTGCGCGGCAATCATCCAAAAAAAACACACCCGCGCATCGACCAAACAGAATTATCAACTCAAAACAAAAAATAAACACCAAAAGTCGAATTCGGCTCCTCTGGCTCCTCCGGCTCCTCCCAATTTGTCACATAAGATAAAACAACCCACGAAACTAGAAACCGGAAGTAAACACACGAGTCCAATTCGGCTCCTCCCATAGAAAAAATAGCACGCGGCTCCTCCGGCTCCTCTGGCTCCTCCGGCTCCTCCGGAAGTGTCCCAGAAGTGCTCACATAAGAATACACAGGCGGCTCCTCCGGCTCCTCCGGAAGTGTCCCAGAAGCGGCCATTATATACTACTCAGGTGATAACCTGTTGATTTTGTTATTTTTTAAGCCGAATTGAATTCAAATTGTTATTTTACCTCGAAATACGATCAGAGATCGCATCGATTCAAAGAAAAGACCAAAAATTTTAATTTTTAAGAACTTTTTTACCTTGACTTTCCACCGGAAGAAAAATTTTACTTTTTAAGTACCAAATTATGCCAAAGATTAATTTAGTTACCAGTTTTTCCTACTTTATGTTTTACCTTTTATTAATACGACTTTTTTATGTGTTTTTGAGTTCCTATTTAGATATAAGAAGCCTAAAATAAGAAACCTGACCGAACGTGTGCCTAGACTAAGCTAGAAGTTTAAGAATTTTTCCTAGAACGTAATTTTGCCCAAAAGAATGAAGAATTTTGAATTGGATTTACTCCGAAGATACCAGAACGAAAATTACCAAAGATCAAATTTTGTAACATTTTTCCATGCAAGCCAAAATGAAAAATTTTGAATACGACAGTTCAACGGTGGAGTTTTTCGATCACTACGCACCGGAATACAAGTTAAACGATAAATTTATACACAATGCAACAAAACAAAATAGAATATAACGATATAACGATCGATAAAACAAAGTACGATTCCTAGATTACTTTTTTTGACGAAACGCTTTTCTACATGATGGACACCTTAGTCCATTCGTTCCGCGTCCAGCAATCTATTGATCTGCTCTTCATCTAAGACCATCACCTCGCCATCGGAGTCGTCGAGATCGTCAATTTCTATCGGAGCGTGCACCGGAGCGTTGTGCGGAGCGTGGCGTCGTCGAATGGGAGCTGCCTGAGCTGCAGCTGCGTCGGCCATGGCCTGGGCTACTGCTTGCCCTGTGAGTCGGTTATTGGTCCGATAATGGAACTTGTGTTCCTCTCTGCGCTCATCTAATCGTTCGTTGAGCTGCTTCATCTTCTCCCGCCATCTACGTATTCCTACCTCCAGGTTCGCGCACTCGGTAGTGAGATGCTGGAACTCACTGTCTTCCAGTCTGAGGCTCATACGCGCCTCAACTACCTCGTCCGTGAATGTCAGCCTGGCGCGGCCTGGAATCGTTGGCTCAAAGCAAATCGGGCAAACTGCTGCTGTGCTGAACCATCGTTCCAGACACGCGTAGTGAGCCAAATGGCCGCATTCTTGTATGAACCGGATATCCGGATCTGTCTCAATTGTGTAACACGAGCCTCGTATTAAACTTTCAAGACAGACCGGACACCCGGCCACGCGACTTATGGGGCGGATTACGGGACGGCGTGGATTTTCAGCCATACTAGTCGATATCGATGTCCAAATCGTCGATCAATCTTCGAGGACGTATCCCGCTGGAACTAGCTGCTAGGCCTTGAGGAATCCTCGGAGTCGAAGTAGGCGCGGTCGCTGGATAAGCTGCTTGCCAATACACCTGCGCAACCGAGCTGGAAACCCGATTGGACGAATTCGAACCTGATGTCGATGCGTTCCTCCAGTTCCTCAGACCCGATGCTGGACTGGCACTCGCAGGAGTGGAATTGCCGGTATTAGCACGTCCACCACGTGGTGTGTTCGTTGATGCGTGGGTGTAGTTTGGAAAGCTGGATCTGCGAAGTAGGTATTGCACAGCTGGACTGGTATACCTTCTTCGTAACGCCGCCAACCAGATTACAGCTACAATGAGTACTGCAATATACGATACCGTAGTATTAGCGCAACACGTGGCCAAAATTAGAAAAGCGAATTCCAGCTTGGTTATTAATACACGATCGATTCCAGCCATATCTAAATAGCAAGAATGATCCAATTAATCAACCAAATCTACCCTTTTGAAATTCTAAGCCTATAAATTGATCGCGAGTAACCTATTTCTAAGAACAAAGGTCGTACTTACATGGAATGAAAATGACGCAAAAATACGAAAATAAGTCGCGAAAAATTTTGATACCCTCAGCTGACTAGCAGACAACGAATGTTTAAATGAAAAAATCGCGGAAAACTTATAATTATGACTAGAAAAAATGAACGCGTTTTTTGCTTTAAAGCAAAAACCTTAGAACATGGATATGTCAGTAAGATGCATGCAGGTTTTTTTTTGTGAATTTATGTTGAAACGAAAAGAACGAAAATTTATGATTTTGTTATGAAAATGGTGAATTGGTAATACCAAACTCTCAAATATAATATAATTCTTCAGGATGTTCATCAACTTCTTATACTCAACATGGGTTATACTTCTTTCAATGCTTTTAAGGTATTGCAGCTTCATTTAGTTACTGTGTTACCACTGTTACACAGGTCTAAAGACACTTTTGATTACCATCAAGGAGAGGGATGCGCCACACACTGCTTCTAGTGCTGTGCCTCTACCAAACTAGCGCATATCTTTCCAACTACTATCTCTCAGACAATCATTTTCCAGCAATCTTTCCCAACTTTCTGTCTGACATTCTGTCCAACTTTCCATCTAACATTCCATCTAACAATACACCTAACTTCTTCAAGTCTAACATAATGTCATTATGTCTTAATTTAAAAATGTTACTGTTTAACACTCCATCTAACTTTCTGTCCAACATTCCATCTAACTTCTTCCAGTCTAACATAATGTCATTATATCATAATCTAAAAACGTAACTGTCTGAAACTCCATGTAACACTCCATCTAACTTTCCATCAAATGTCTGACCAAATTCCCAATCCAATTCCCGATCCAATTCCCGATCCAATTCCCGATCCAATTCCCGATCCAATTCCCGATGCAATTAACTCCTCCACGCTCACGAAAGCGCTGCAGTTGCGCTGAAAAACTGGGGTGATGGAATACATTAGCGTATATGGGAGAGATGAGGTTTTTCGAATTTTTAGGGAAAATGGTGGGGTTTAGAAAAAAATTCGTAGAAACAAAAATTGAAGATATTTAAATTTATTATCGATTGGTATAAAAAATTTTTGAATTTCATAAAATAAAGACCATTTTATTAATATTTCTTTCTATTCACTTTTTGCATTCTTCAGCTTTGAATTAAAATTAATTAAAATCTAGATCGACAACACCAATTTTTTATTAATGCAAATTGTAGAGAATTCTATGCTCTTTCCAATGACGTATCAACGATTTTAATCGCGTTAATATTAAAGCCGCTATTCTCTTTTTAATGTGTCAAAACATGAATCACCATTTTTGAAAATAACCGATCAGCTATGAAATATGAAGATAACTGTCTCGACACTTGAAAATGTCAACAGCGGCTTCAATATAAACGCGATAAAGATCGTTAATACGTCATTGGAAAGAGCATAAAATTCTCTACAATTTGCATTAATAAAAAATTGGTGTTGTCGATCTAGATTTTAAGTAATTTTAATTCAAAGCTGACGTATGCAAAAAATGAATAGAAAGAAATATTAATAAAATAGCCTTTATTTTATAAAATTCAAAAGTTTTTTATACCAATCGATAATAAATTTAAATATCTTCAATTTTTGTTTCTACAAATTTTTTTCTAAACCCCACCATTTTCCCTAAAAATTTGAAAAACCTCATCTCTCCCATATACGCTAATGTATTCCATCCCCCCAATTCTTTGAAAAAATCTTAGTTCCAACAAGATCGTATAGAATGCAGCCACTCCGCATGGAGGAGTCAATTCCCTATGCAATTCCCGATGCAATTCCCGATGCAATTCCCGATGCAATTCCCAATTAATTCCCGATCTAATTAATTCCCGATCTAATTCCCAATCTGATTCCCGATCTAATTCCCGATCTGATTCCCAATCAAACTCCCAATATTCCCAATCAAACTCCTGATATTTCAATTGAATTTCCGATTAAGTTTCCGATCAGTTGTCCGATAGACTTTCCGATAGACTTTCCGTTTCCAATAGACTTTCCGATCGACTTTCAGATATACTTTCTGTTTCAGATAGACTTTCTGACTGACTTTCCGATCGACTTTCGGATAGACTTTCCATTTCCAATAGACTTTCCATTTCCAATAGACTTTCCATTTCCAATAGACTTTCCAATAGACTTTCCGATCAACTTTCAGATAGACTTTCCATTTCCAATAGACTTTCCGATAGACTTTCAGATAGACTTTCTGTTTCCGATACTTTCTGACCGACTTTCCGATCGACTTTCTCATAGACTTTCTGTTTCCAATAGACTTTTTGACCGACTTTCCGATGGATTTACTGATCGACTTTCCGATGGATTTTCTGATCGACTTTCCGATCGACTTTCTGATCGACTTTCGGATAGACTTTCCGTTTCCAATAGACTTTCAGATAGACTTTCTGTTTCCGATAGACTTTCTGACTGACTTTCCGATCGACTTTCGGATAGACTTTCTGTTTCCGATTGACTTTCTGACCAACTTTCCGATCGATTTTCCGATCGACTTTCCGATTGACTTTCAGATAGACTTTTCGATAGACTTTCAGATAGACTTTCTGTTTCCGATAGACTTTCTGACCAACTTTCCGATCAATTTTCCTATCAACTTTCTGATCGACTTTCCGATCGACTTTCTGATCGACTTTCGGATAGACTTTCCATTTCCAATAGACTTTCAGATAGACTTTCCGTTTCCGATAGACTTTCTGACCGACTTTCCGATTAATTTTCCTATCAACTTTCTGATCCACTTTCCGATCGACTCTCCGATCGACTTTCTGATCGACTTTCCGATCGACTTTCAGATAGACTTTTGGATAGACTTTCCTACCAACTTTTCAACTGACTTTTCGACCAACTTTTCGCCCGACTTAATTCAAAAATGTTACCCAGAAATATTATGTGAACTACTTAATATAACATATCATCATTTCATCATCTGAAATTGATTTTTTCCAAGTTTTTCAAGTCTAATATAATGTCATTATGTCTGGACCTAAAAACGTTACGTTACGTAACCATCCCAGTGTTATGTAACCATCCTAGTGTTACGTAACGCTTTTCAAATTTTACCCCCCCAGCCCAAAGACATATCCATGTCAAAAACTTAAAACTATTCAACAACGTGGTCTCAAAAAGCACAAAATCGCACGAAAACGACAGAAAAAACCTTCCAATGCAAAGAACAAGGAACATGGAAATGACGATAGAATGTTCTGGTTTGCGGCATTCAATTCCTAATAAAATTTTGAATCTGGAAAAAATTTAAAAAATTTTTTGCGCCCCCAGGGGGAAAAGCGCAAAGGTTTTACGAAGTGCGACTGAAAATAAAAGATCAAGTCATTTGATAATAAATTTTTCAAACACGTTTTTTCAGAGGAAAAAATTAAAATTTGATTCTAGGGGTTTTCAAAGCTTCTGAATCCAGTTTTGGGGTCATTTTGACTTCGGACTATAAAAAGTACCCAAAGTGGGGGGAGGGGGCGGGTGAAAAAATATCTCAAAAAAATCGAGTGTGGTATCGAAATCTATGTTTTTTACTTGTGGAATCTGTTTTTGATGTTACTTTATCAAAAACCTCAAAATGGACCCGTTGGGGAGGTGTCAAGGAGGGGCCAAATCAAAAATTTTTCGTAATAATTGAGTGTGGTATCAAAATCCACATTTTTTACTCACGGAATACGTTTTCGATGTTATTTTATCAAAACACCCAAAATGGACCCATTGAGGAGGTGTCAAGGAGGGGCCAAATCAAAAAATTTTCATAATAATCGAGTGTGGTATCAAAATTTTCATTTTTTACTCGCGGAATCCATTCTCGGTGTTACTTCATGAGAAATCTCAAAATGAGCCCTTTAGGGTGATGGCGGGGAGGGGCCTTTACATAAATATCATGTGTGGTGTCGAAATACATGTTTTAACCCCGAGATTCAAAATTTTTCGATTTGGCCCCTCCCCGCCATCACCCTAAAGGGCTCATTTTGAGATTTTTCATGAATTAACACCGAGAACGGATTCCGCGAGTAAAAAATGAAAATTTTGATACCACACTCGATTGTTATGAAAATTTTTTGATTTGGCCCCTCCTTGACACCTCCTCAATGGGTCCATTTTGGATGTTTTGATAAAATAACATCGAAAACGTATTCCGTGAGTAAAAAATGTGGATTTTGATACCCCACTCGATTATTACGAAAATTTTTTGATTTGGCCCCTCCTTGACACCTCCCCAACGGGTCCATTTTGAGGTTTTTGATAAAGTAACATCGAAAACAGATTCCACGAGTAAAAACCATAGTTTTCGATACCACACACGATTTTTTTGAGATATTTTTTCACCCGCCCCCCTCCCCCCACTTTGGGTACTTTTTATAGTCCGAAGTCAAAATTACCCCAAAACTGGATTCAGAAGCCCTGAAAACCCCTAGAATCAAATTTTAATTTTTTCCTCTGAAAAAACGTGTTTGAAAAATTTATTATCAAATGACTTGATTTTTTATTTTCAGTCGCACTTCGTAAAACCTTTGCGCTTTTCCCCCTGGGGGCGCATAAAAATTTTTTAAATTTTTTCCAGATTCAAAATTTTATTAGGAATTGAATGCCGCAAACCAGAACATTCTATCGTCATTTCCATGCCTTCGGCGTAAATTTTGAGTCGCCGGGTCACTAGGGGTATTTTTAGTGTTTCGTTGCCGCGTGGCTGTAGTGAAATAGAATCAGCTCGGGCGCGCTCCACTAATTTTTCAAAATGGGCTTTGAGGGACGGGTTAACATGCATCGATTGGGCTGAAATCTTTTGTACGTCATTTTCACATGTAGTGGCACCAAACTAGGGGGGGTCCCGAAAAAAATCCAAACATTTTTTTCCCACCAAGTATAAATAAGGACCACCCTAGGGTACACGTAGTGCATTTCCCAATCTCACGATTCTGTGTGTGTCTCTAGCCGGACAACCCCCGATGTAGGTATGTAGTATTCTACCTATCTATATCCCTCAAAATTATTTAACCCAGTGCCTGGTTATCCAAACACACCACATAAGGTGTCTGATGCAATGCACATTCAATTGCTTGGTATTATTAAACAGAATCGCGAATTATTTATTCCTTATAGAACGTGGGAACTATATGAGTACCCTACTCTACCCCCTTCAACTTCACACACTTGGTCAATTAAAACTACTTCTCTGCTGAAACCAAGTTTTGTAATTATTGGTTTCCAATCAAAAAGAAATAATAATTACTCTGCAACAGTTTTGAAGTTTGATTCTATTAAACTGAGATCATTTCAATTATTTCTCAATGATAGGTAGGTATATTCCATATGAAACACCATTGCTTGATATGGAAAAAAATCAATGTTCAATTTTATACAAAATGTTTGTTAAATTTTGTCCAAATTTATATCTACAATGTGATCAAACTCCGAGTTATGATTCAAAAACATTTTAAACTTATTTTCCATTGATTGTGTTGGATTGTAGTCGCCAAAAAGAATCAATTTCATCCAATAGTGAAGGTGGCCCCTTGAATGTAAGATTTGATTTTTCTTGTGCAGCCAACATTCCCCCAGAATCTACTGCTAGGTGTCTTATCTTATATCATAGAGTATTTTCATATCGAGCAATGGATGGTATTGTAAATCAAGTATTATAGGTTGATATAGTCATTTTAAAATATGTTTTCTTACGTTGCTCTATGGTTATAAATATTTCATTAATATAAAATCACTGTTATTTCTAGTTCATCTTTGACACAAGACAGATATGATTGTATTTAATTTATAAAATGAATACCTTACCCTCAAATGTCAAAGTTGAAGAACAAAAATATAAGTTATCAATTGATAAAAGTGTTTTTGAAAGTACTGATGAACATCAAGTTCATGGACCTTTATTTCCAAGTTCCATTAGAGGTTTAATTGTGGGTAAATCTGGATGTGGAAAAACTAATTTGATCATTACTCTTCTTCATCATCCAAATGGTCTTCGTTATGAAAATGTTTATTTGATTAGTAAGAGTTTATTTCAAGCAAAATATGAAAATTTGCAAAAGGCTTTTGAATTGGTTCCAGAAATTGGTTTGTATTGTTTCTCTTCATGCGCTGATATGAAAAGTCCGGAAGAATGTGAAGAAAACAGTAATATTTGATGATATTTCAGCAATAAACGAAGGAAATGAATTACTAAGAAAATTTTTTTCAATGGCGAGACATAAAGGTATCTCTTGTTTTCTGCTTTGTCAGAGCTATGCTAGAATATGTAAATCATTGATAAGGGATAACTCTAATTTTATAATCCCATTCAATCAAGACACTTTGAATTTGAGACATGTGTTTGATGATCATTTGAGTTCAGATCTATCTTTTTCTACTTTTCAAAGTATTTGTAAATTTGCCTTGAATAATCCTTTTGGTTTTTTAATTATTGACAGCAAAAAATCAATATATATAAAGGAAAGTTGAGAACTTCAAAATCATCATGTCGAGCAATAATACCTATTACCGATATCGATAAAGAGATGAAACAAAAAGAAGAAATAGTTGAAATAGCCAAAAATATTCGAGATAAATATGAAGTGTGAATATATGAAAATGATCGTCTCGACGAGCCGAGTCCAACCCCGCAATCAGATTTGAAATCGGACAATTTTTGGCCGAGCTGGCTCGAATTTACCGAAAGAAAAATTTGGCGCTAACAAACACCCTGCAAAAAGAACACGTTTCATCACTTTGACGATTCCATCATCTGCATCGTCACAAAAGCTCAAAATTTTTGTACTTTCTGAGGAACTGATGATACTTGACAAACTGCACAACGCCCCGATTGAAAATTTTCCCATGCGTGGCTCTAATTTGTTGTAGAGTCAAAGCTTGGAAAGGAAATTCGTAAATTTCAAGCTGAACCGCGGTAAAAAATCTTCCCCGGAGTTATATTCGAATTGGTCATTAGAATAGGGCGAGCTTAAAACGAGAAATTATATCTGAGGATATTTTTTGGAACGGATTGCGAATTACGATAAGCGGATAATACGCCACGTGTATGGTACAAAGTGAAAATGCTAATAAAGTTGTTACATTTCGGTGTTGAAAATTTTTCAAGAAAAAAAAGTTGTTATGAATTATTTATCTTTGCTGGCTCGTATACGTATGAAAAAGAAACCGCTTCCAATCGATTCGGGAGATCAAAAATAGGATATCTGTCAAATTTCAGCTTTTTACCCGTATTTTCAAATTTTTTCCAAAAATGTTTGCTGGAGAAAAATATGGATTTAACCGCAGTTACGAATTTTGGGAAATTGTGATTTAATCGATCCAATAGGTCACCAATGTCGCGTTGTTATACATTACCACAACCGATGATTAAAACCACAAAGCATGAAAAATGCCGTTAGACAATTCACCTTCATAGTTCGTCTAACTGTATACCATCTTGTAAGTTATAGATATTTTGGTTACGATTCGTAGCTATCAAGTTCAATTTTTGATTTTTCTCAAATATTTATAAGGCATCAGCACATATGATACTTGATTATCAATAAATAATATCGATACCCATTAACATAAGTACAACTTTCCCAAAAAATATAATATCTCAATTTTTAATTTAAAAATTTGAAGTATTGGGAAATAAACCCACCTACACTGAGATAATGATTATATTACAGACCAAAAGAATAAGTAATGAAAAATGTATTTTATTAGATTTTCTTATTAAATTTTTCTATATTTATTTTACTATTTGTGCATTTATTTGAAAAAAAAACCATTTTGCTGTGAGTGCGTTTTCATGTAAACATTGAAAAAATTGTGAAAAATCCAAAATGGCGAGGAGGGGAGGGGGTCAACGTTCATAACTTTTTTCAAATTTATGAAAAAACAATTCATTATCTTTGAAATAAATTTTACTAGTTGATTTTTCCATTTGTGATCCATCAACTGTATTTTTTTTCTTCCCTTATACTCTTATCGTTTGTTCTATTCCTGAAAGAGTCATTGAGATAGGATTAAATCTGAGAAAATAATATCTGACCTCAGAGTAAAGCCAATCATGAAGAAAATCAAGTCGTATAGAAAAAAATGGAGAAATCATGTAGAATGAATGGAGGAAACAAGATCACTGAAGCAGGTCCTCGTATACACCAGTTGGAAGTAGGAGCAGAGGAAGACTCGGCTGATCGGGATGCAGAATTGCCGGCGGCTTCTCTGCAATAACGATCTGAAATAGAACAAATGGTAAGATAACACTAGTGTTTGTACAATCCAATACCACAGTAACAAACATCAGTCAGTTAACTGTTAGTTTAGTAACTGATTAGTTAACTATGCTTTGTACAACCGGCCCTTAATCATTTACATAATATAATAATAACTGGATAAAAGTTGATAAAGTTTTGCTTCATTATACATATATAATTTTATCAAAAAATGAAATTACTGTTTGATCAAATTGTATCCAGTTATATACAATTTGATCAAACTGAAATTAGAATTTTTTCGGATCTGTTATTCATGTGATGTAAATATTGAATTTTTTTATTTTAATATGCATTTATCAACTTATTATATTCCACCATACCTAATTTGATCAAATTTGATAAAAAAAAAGTCATAGAAATTGTAAAAAATTGACCAAGTCTCATTTTACCAATTGAAGGGTCGTTTTCCAAAACGCATTAACGCAAAAAAAGTGTTTTTGAGTAAAACGATAAAAACATTGTCCTTTAATAAAACATGTGCATTGAGTATGAAACCTACCTAACATTGTAGTTGGGACTACTCTCGACACGACAGGAGATGCGGTGACGTTTTAAAGATCCCTATCTAGCCATAATGGGTGTGAGAAAAACAGGCATAATGCGTTTTGGAAAACAAATTTCAGCTCATTCCATACCAAATCAGACAAAAAGTGAAGTCAGGTCTTCTGATTTAGCTCAAATTTTTTTTTTACGAGTTCCCCTCGATGATCTTATGAAGTAACCAGCATTATATCGCTTCTAACCCTCAGGGGGCTGGAAGAGGCTAGGCCTAGTAATTTTTCGTAATTTTCATACAATGTCGATTTTTGTCAAATTGACCAACTTTGAGGGCTCATATCTCGAAATCGGCTGCACTTGGGGAAAACTGTTTGCGGGGTTTGAAATAGAATTAATAGGAGATGCAAAAACAATAATCACATTTTGAAAAGTTCCAAAAAGCTCAAAGTTGAACTTCGGTGGCGAAAGTTCAACTTGAATAACTCATAGTTTAAGCAGGTATTTAGGTAGGTAAGTGTTACAATTTGTGTGGTATGGTGTCCCAGACCATTTGACGCAGAAAAAACGAATTTTGAAAAATTTTGCGATAATGCGTTTTGGAAAACGACCCTTCAATTATAATATAACGATTATAATTCCTCATCACGTATGAAGCAGGATAGCTCGGTAACTAAGGAAGATGATTAGGGAGTCAGAGGTCTCAAGTTCGGATCCCCAGTGACCCTCCAAATTTTTTTTTTCCAAAATTGAAATTTTTTATGGTACATACTATAATATAGCACACCCTCTTATGCTAAAACAATGTTTTTGTGGAAATCTAGACAATTTTGAGAAATTGTATTCATTTTAAAAGGTGGATTAAATTTGATCAAGAAATTTCAATCTATATTTATATAATTTGATAAAAACTTTTTATACTGGGTTGCATACTGCGATACAACGCGCGAAGCGCTTCTTTATCTACGCGAACAGTTTCTTCATTCGATTCGGCATTACAAAAAAACAGTGTTAATTAGCTATAATAAATTCAAGTTATTTTTGTTTACACGATGATCATATACTTACAGAGTGATCAGATGGAGAGCTTGAAGAAAGTCCATTTTTTTCCACCAAAACACAAACAATGCCAAAAAAAATGTTTTGATGCGGGAGCAAAAAAAATCAATTTACAAACAAGAGAACTTTAAAAGTTCACAACAGAGAAACGATGTTGAAGTCACCGACTGTGAAGACATAATGATGAGATCGCAGCTCTCTCACTTCCAGGTAAACAGCCACCCCCTCCAAACCAGCATCATGGTGAGAGGGGGAAGCTAGACCCACACCATGCACACAACCAATCTCAGTCCACCGGCCCCCTACACTGATACTGATTTGAGGGGAGGGGGGGGGGTTGGTTGTTTACCTGGAAGTGAGAGAGCTGCGATCCCGTCATTACGTCTTCAGATTTGGTGACTTCAACATCGTTTCTCTGTTGTGAACTTTCAAAGTTCTCCCGTTTGCAAATTGATTTTTTTTTGTTCCCGCATCAAAATATTTTTTTCCGGCATTGTTCGTGTTTTGGTGGAAAAAAATGAACTTTCTTCAAGCTCTACATCTAATCACTCTGTAAGTATATGACCATCGTGTGAACAAAAATAACTTGAATTTATTATAGCTAATTAACACTTTTTTTGTAGAGCGGAATCCAATGAAGAAACTGTTCGGGTAAATGGAGAAGCGCTTCGCGCGCTTTTTTGCAGCATGCAAGTTCAGGCGGAATTTCCGAACAACATCAGTGGCATAGATATGCTGCGCATGTATAAGGAGTAAGTACCTACTCATTACCTGACATTAAATTCGTATCGCAATAAAATGAAAATTGTTTATTTATACTTGAATGCTCACTTACTTTTCATTTTGCAGATCATTCCAAGGTGAAGTTGAAATGAGACTGGAAATTCTGCAATCTCTCGTGAGGGCCGTCGGACATGAGCCACCTGTTCCCAGACATCACAACATTGAAGTAGTACACCAAAATGGACGTCGGGCGCAAACGCCATATAACACAACCGGGGTTATATTTAACTTGGAGGCCTCAGGTTCCACCTCACCTCTGGCAAGCAGTACCCCCCAGCAAAGCCATGTTAGCCGAATACCGCGGAATTATTAATCATGTATGCGATCCGTATTCGTATCTAGGTACCACCATATGCGATGATCAGAACATTTCTGTTTACATTTTCTAAATAGTTTAGTCATTGGTTTGTACATTATTTGGCATGTAGGTTTTTATTTAGCCATAGTAGTCTTTGTTTTTGATATGTCCTCAGCGTATATTTTCATACTTCACCACACTTACTTAGGTAGTCAATGTGTTTGTTTATTTTTTCTTATTGAGTGTTTTGGCAGTGGTGCGGCCCCAAACGATTTGAGGTTTGGGTTTCGGGGCTTGGGGCTTGGGCTTTCAATTGAATAATTTATGGGTCTTGGGCTTGGGTTGGGGCTTGAGCATTTTGTTTCGGGTTTCGGGGCTTATTGTTAGGGGCTTGAATGAAATTTTCGAGTCTTTTTAGGGCTTTTCGGGGCTTGTAATTTTTTAACCTTAAAATTTTTCCTACAATATTATTTTAGTTTATTTTCTGCTATTTGAAAGTCCTAAAGCCTCGTTTTAAGTCGTTTATACTCATATCTGAAAATGAAATTTTCAGAACTACTGGGGAGGGGGGGTGCCGTTTGTGTTCGTATTCGTGAATGCTTTTTTCAAAATTTAAACCTCTAAAAACAACCTTTATTACATAAATACATTCAAAAGTGAGAATCTGCAATGTAGATCTGTTGTTTAACCAAAACTTCGTAATAAAATTCGCCTACCTATCAATTAATTCAACTTTGAAGTATGTTTTTTTTTACTATTACTTATGTAGCATTCATGAATAGTATAGTTATTCCGCTCAATTCCAAAGTTTTATATATTATACTGGAAGTCATCATATGCTACAGAACTCACAGAGGCCTTCCGAGCAATATTTTTTGGGGGGGGAGGAGCTTAAAATTTTACCAACTAATTTTTTCAAATTTTCCAACTAATCATTCTTTTTAAAATTTCTGCCTGAATTCTCAAAATTTTACGACTACTAATTTTTCCCAAAGCAGCACACTCAAGATTTTTTTAATTTTTTTCTACTCGTATTTGTCATTTTTGCGAGCTTTTGAAGTGTTCAAAATCCATTTTAAGGTCATTTTTGGGATCGAAAAAAATGAAAAAATCTGAAAAAACTCTTTATTGCTTATTATAAATTTGTGATTTTTAGCGGACTTCCTCTTCAGCGGAGCGGAGTCCGCTATTGCAATCGTAAGGATTTGTTTGTTTGTTTGTTTGTTTAGCGGACTTCCCGCTCTAGCGGGAATCCGCTATTGCGTTCATAGTGGTTTGTTTGTTTTTAGCGAACTTCCGCTCTAGCGGAGCGGAGTCCGGTATTGCGATCGTAGTGGTTTGTTTTTTGCTTATTTATTTATTTGTTGAAGCCCTTTTTTTCTAACACGATTTCTGTCGTTAAACTGAACAGATCGGGCTGAAATTTTTACAGTAGGTGTAGATCGTGGAGGAGAAGAGCTGTATTGTGCACTGGAAGCTGAGCTTTTGAGCTTTGAAGCTCATTTTTAGGACATTTCTTTCTGACGCGATAACTCACGTTAGAATTGACCAATCGACTTGAAATTTTTACAGTGATTACAACGTGTATAGGAGAAGAGCTGTTTAAATTTTGAAGTCGATCCGTGCACTCAAAGCCGAGCTTTTGAAGTTCAAAGTTTATTTAGTTTTTCGAAAATATCTCGAAAATGGTGCATCGCTCGTAGAGAAAAACGGAGGCCAAATAGTCCAGTAGAATTAGCAAAAAAAAAGGGCCTATGATGCAAATTGAGGTGGCAAGCTGAATTTTGGTATACTGGTCCATTTTTATGCCCTGAACACGAATTTAAGGTGTCCGGTCGCGTCCGGGCGCCGCGTTCCCCGAAATTGTGGATCTTCGCCCCCCCCATTTGGCCCATATCTGCCGAAATATGGGTTCTGGAGCAAAAATAGGGTCTACAAAACTTATTCTACGTCAAATTTCCTATCAGATGTCTTTTGAATGGTATTCGCAAACCTAAGGGGGCTGGAGCTATAGTTGATTAAAGAGAGGGGGTTTTCTCTAAAAATCTGGTTTTGGCTTATATCTGTTAAAATATTCATCCCAGTGCAAAAATGAGATCTACAAAACTTAATCTACGTCACATTTGCTATCAGATGACTTATGAACGATATGCTTAAAACTAGGGGGCTGGAGCTACAACTAAGCGAAGAGAGGGGGTAGTCCAGTGGCAGATTTTAAATAAACATCGAATGAAGATAAAGGGACACAATTTGATAAAGTGAACAAGGATACCATTAGAAATTTTTTAAACCCGAGAGGTCATTGCCAAACCTCATAGGAGGGGAGGAGGAGCTCCTAAGAGGGGTTCAAACCCCAATTTTCGAAATAGGACTATAGGCTCTTTTTTGGTGTCATTTCCATACGATTGGACCCCGCTAAGTTCAAAAATTTAATCTCTTTCAAGATTTGAGAGAGAGAAGCCCCTCAAATTTAAAAATTCTCCACTCAAGAATTCGTATTCTTTTTAAATTTTTTTGAAAAATTACATCTTTTCAACTTGACACCTAATTTTTATTATGATTTTCGACGTATACGGGTAGATTACCATTCATATTGATGCGGACCAAAAAGTTCTTCTCCTCCTTCCCTCCTCTATATCACTCACTCAACCTGTACGAAGGTGATTCATTTTTTACTATGAACACGCACATACTGATCTGTCTACGAAACTCAGAAATTTGGCTACATTTTTTATAACAGCGCTCTTCCACCCTGTTTTCTAAAAAAAACCTGAAGACTTTCCAAATATTGGTAAATTTTTCAAAAATTGGATGATTTTCCAAAACATGAACGTCTTTTCCAATTTTTGAAGTCTTCAGATTTTTTTAGAAAATTGACGAAGTTTCTTTCAATTTTTGGAGAAAAGTGTCCAGGTTATAAAAAAATGTTCCAGGTTTAAATTTTTGAAAAAATTTCCAGTTAAAAAAATCATCCAATTAATTTTTGAACTTAGCGGGGTCCAATCGTATGGAAATGACACCAAAAAAGAGCCTATAGTCCTATTTCGAAAATTGGGGTTTGAACCCCTCTTTGGAGCTCCTCCTCCCCTCCTATGAGGTTTGGCAATGACCTCTCGCGTTTACAAACGCTTTTTATTCTCAACAAGTGGTTTTAATCCACGATTTTTTAATTTTGTAAGCTATTTTTAATCAACGTGGCGATAGCCTACCTCGTGGTACGTCGTACCTACTTCAGTGTGCTTTCAGTTCCTAGTACTACTATTTTAAATCCGTCTACGTATTTCTACGCGACCATTTCGCGATATATTTATGTCTGAAGACAGAAATTCCAGACAGCAGTTTACTGAACACGAGATACGTACAGACGAAGAGGCGGTCCCTATACAATCGCCTACCAAACGACAAGCTAGCCTAAAGGCCACTGCATCCATCTCGGCGTTATTTCAACAACAAAGAAAACACAGACGAGATAATTTTGAGCCCAAAATCGACAGTTTGGATTCCAGCTTCAAATTAATTTCCGACCAGATACACGTTTTAACCAGCGTCATGGGAAACGAAGAGAAAGGAACCAACGATCCTAAGACCAAACCCAAACCGAATGCATGGATGGCGAGTTATCAGAAGAAGCTCGAGAAAACAACCACGACCGCGGATGAGGCGCATACCAAGGTCACAAACCTCGAACCTAAGGTCAAAACAGCTCTGTCAAGGCTGGAAAAGATCGATAAACGCGTTAATGACTGCCATGAAACGATATTAGGCGTCGTTGGAAACGTGGAAACCAGATTATCAGGTCAAATCGAGAACGTACGTACAGAAGCTGAAAACTTGAAGACGCAAATCGACTCCAGATTTACCACCAAACGTTCTTACAACCAGACCTATACCGAATCGAAGATACACAATGCCGCCGGAACCTGGGAAGGGAACCTCTTCCAAGCTGGAAGAAAGATTATGTCATTAGAACACGAGGTCGAGGTACTAAAGAACAGACCGCACGCCAACAACGCCCAGAACGTTACAAATAACTACAAGAATATGAAACCACCTAAAATTGACTCAGCTACCTTGAAACAAACCAAAGTTGAGTTCGATATCGCCGATAGATACCATCCGCAGGAATTCATTGAGATTTTTGACCAGCACGTTGATATACCTGTGATAACGGAGGACGTGAAAATGAGAGCATTTCGCGGATGCGTAACTTACTCCCCTACCTGGCAACAGAGGCGTCGTCAAGAGGGGGCCCGGGGGGGCCAGGCCCGCCTGAAAAAATTCTGGCCCCCGCTTGCCCCCCCCCCCCAAAGCTTATGTTGTATTTATAAATTTACATTACTCTTACATCAGATAGGATTTTCAAAGCATTAAAACATGAAAAAATGTCTTTTTAGAGCATTAAAAATCCAATTTTTTCAAAGCTTCGCCCTCGCTTCGCTCGGGCATGAACAAAATTACAATTCAATGATCTGTCTGAGACGAAAAGGCAAAAAAGGCTCCCTTTTTACCCACTCTCCATTTTTAGCAGGTGAAAAAAGTCAGTCCCCACTCCCCCTACCCTCCATCTTTTCCATTTCGAAAAAGCAAAAAAAAGTTGTCCAACACACGGCCCCTTTTGTGCCCCCCCAATTTTCGATTCTGACGACGCCACTGCCTGGCAAAAATCAAGCATCAGGCTGAAATCACTTGACGCGATAAAGGAAGATTTCTTAAGGCAGTACGAAGGAGTTCATCGCCTACCTTCGAAGATGGGAGCAGTCTCTCTCTGACACGCGATTAGCGCCGGAATACGTCATCCAGAAATTACGTGCAAAATCACCCGAAAATTTGAGCGCCCAGCTGACCGCCGGAGATCGAAAGTCTGTAGCGAAATTCATGGAATTTGTCACAGGCCTGAAATCCGAGATAGAGTCAGGTGAACAGCAATATCGTCCTGCAGAATTAACCGATAATGCAGGCTGGAGACAATCGACGCCCGCGTCTACGTACAAGCCTTATAAATCGAATAATGACTATTACCAAAAATCGAATTCCGGCACCGCCACCGCAGATACGTCTACGTCAAGCACCGGGAATGGAAGTAACTCGAATTCTGGACGTAATTACAACAACCGTTCGTACAGCAACAACAACAACAGCGGTACGAATGCATCTGGCAATCCAAATACGCCAGCGAACAGATTTTATAACTGCAACAATGGTCCAGCGCCAGAAGTCCACCATATTGAGACGCCAGTACACCAGTTCAATCCGAATCAGGCGCATATGTGTTTCTCACCGCCTAGACCGCAATACGATGTCTGTAGACCGCCGCCGGATTCGACTCAACACCACAAGCCAGTGCAGAGAGTCACGATTCAAGATGAACCGGAGCCGCAGCCGCAGCCTACGTCATCTTTAAACCAGCATTAGACCGGCACAAATCAGTGCAGGAAATCGCTACGCAGGCAGCTGGAGCAACTATCTACGAATCTAATCCGAAACACACAATCGTGATAAAGAAGCAAAAATATCAGCTTATAGGTGACTCTCTTGCGTATTTTTTAACGAGAGATAATAATAATCCAGACACACACTTACAACAATGCCCGTACCTGAAAGAACAAATCACACTGGAGAATTTGTACGTTGCATTGGAACATCAAAAATTCAATCTCAATCAGGCGTTAATTTCATTTGGCCAAATTGAGTTGAATTGGTCCTCAAAACCGAATTGGTATATCGAAGAAGCTGTCAACAAGATTGTACGCTTGCTCAGAAGCAAGGGCTTCAAACAGATCGTTGTGTTAATGCCTGTAATCAAACCAAGGCAAGAAGGAGAACGACCGGTCAGCCTAGATAGGTATTACGCGTTTTGGAATGCCTTTAGGAGGCTTATGTGTTATGGGTAATTCTCTGAAAAATGACATATTTCAATGTCAAAATATTCCAAAAAAAAAAGTTTCTTTGGAATTTTTTTTTGTAGGGAATCGAAAATATGGTCACCCCTAATATCATTTATGGCGTTTGGCTCAAGTCATGTCCCCCTGAGGAGGGAGGGGAGGTGTTGACATTTTATTGACCATTTGGCGATTGTTTTTTTCGATCCACCCATTCTAAAAGTGTCAGTGCCAAATTATTTTTTTTACCGGAAAGCCAAAAAACGTTACAAGATTTGCATACATTCCAGATTTCAAACTGAGCTGGAAGAGGTTTGAAAAACAAAAGGATAACGTACGATTGGTCAGTACTTAATACTTATGCATTCATCAAATTAAAATATTCAAAAATCGATTTTTATGACCTTTAGAAATAAATTATCTTCGCTTCTCTTAGGCCGGACTTCTCATGGTATTGCCATCATCTTACATTAATAATACCACACAATTAACGATTGAAAAGTGTAAAAAGAGCCCCTAATTCTTCGTCCGTGGCAACATCAATCTTGTGTGGCCACGGCCTAGGAAAAAAATAGTCGGCCACAGCCTAGGAAGCAGCGAAGATAATTTATTTCTAAAGGTCATAAAAATTGATTTTTTAATATTTTAATTTGACGAATGCATAAGTACTTACCAATCCTACGTTATCCATTTTTTCTCCAACTTTTCGGACATCATCCGGCTGAGTTATGATGAGCCACGGCCTAAGAAGATAAAAAGTGTACGCAAACAATTATTACTAATTTTCACTTCGTACAGGATAAATAGAATAATATTGAACATTTTGAATACAGGCAGTGCATTCCCATCAGCAGTGAGAAGCGTTGTTGCCATTCAGTAAAATGAAAAATGAAATCAGGGAGCCGTGGGAAGGAAACAAAAAAACGCCACGGCCTAGGAACACAAATCATGAACACGACTTTGAACCTCCCTAGAGACTAAGTAGAGGACATTTGGTCATCATTTCTTGCATTAACCTATGCACTCTACTATTCTAATAAACTTTGCCTTTGGGTTTTCCAAAAAAAAAGTGGTTTAGTATCATTTTCGGGACATTGAAATTTCAAAACGTAAGTGTGAACACGCCACGGCCTAGGAATTTTGACACTTTGAGTGGATTAAAAATACACTTGGAGGGGCTCAGAACCATTTTTAATGAATGGCTGTGGTAGATGACGTGCTAACTTAAGGCATCCAAAAAAAAAATAAACAAAAAATCATTTTGTGTTAGAGAAAACGGTGTTGAACAGAAATATGTCATTTTTCAGAGAACTACCCTTATACTGGAGTTCTTGTTTGGCGAAATCCAGCCATGTTATTTATGCATACCGAGAAAAAGGTCGTAAATGACAAGGAGACCGATATACAGTGTTTGAAGATTGACGCAAGGAAGAACATCATACCGAACGAAAAGACCTATTATTTTTCGGGTCATTATTGTAAATTTTATCCATCACAGATCATGAAACCCGCGTTACTGAAAGAACTTGATAGCGAATACTGGAAATTTGCTGAAATCAGAGAACACAGCAAGTCATCATGGAGCAAAGGTAAAGATCACACCAAAGTTAAATGCGACTAGGTCGAAAGCATTGTCAAGGACGCCGCTGGTGAAAAATACCTCGTAACGGAGCAAAAAATTCACACGAAGACGCGATTGTGCAAAAATGCTGAGGTACCGGAAAATTTTCCGTACGTCGAAGCAGAACACTCGATCCAAGCTCCAGAATGCAAATGTACAGGGGCAGAGCGCTGTGAACATGTGATAAACGATAAATCAAAAGTATTTTTTTTTTTTGGAGGACTGCATTCCTAAAGAGGTGCGGCTAGTTTATTGTGCATAGCCTACTACAGAGAGAGGCGAACATTAACAATTCTACCTAACGGTTTATAATTACCAATAATTCTTGACCTAAACACAACTTAACTTTTATATGAAGTATTAAAACTAATCAAATAAATGAGAAAACTTACAAATCTCAGATACATAACATGGAAGAAGTAAGTTATCGTAAAACTATACAAATAATAATAATGATGAAATACAAAAATATAAAACATTTACACATAATTACCGTGATTATTAGAGGGAATAAATGAAATTAATTAATTAAACAAGAAAAGATAAGATTAAACAAAATATGAAGTAAAATTTTTTTTAAGATTTTGTCCATCCCTGCGACTCACTACTTGTACGCCAAAGCGATTTACCTTTCGAATTCTTGTCGCGGGGAGAGGTTACAATATACTGAAGAAAAATCGCAATGACATTACACAACAATGAAGAAAAGAGAATTGATCAAACAAAATATAAGAAATTAACAAAACAAAAATAAAAACAAAGTAAGAGAAAATAAAATATAAAGCATACGTATTACGAATTTGCGAAAATCAAAGGCGACACTGTGGCGGTGCAGGCAGCTTTGGTGGTCTCTGACGCTCCAGCTCCCAGAGATGGCGGACTACAGAGGTCATGTATCGGCGGTGAGATTTGTCGTGGATGTTTAACCGACCAACAGCGAAATTTGGGTGTCCAGAAGCATGTTGGGCGCAGTCGAGCAGAATGTGTCTCGCGTCCTCGTAGTTGCCGCATTCGCATGTTGAAACTTCGGAACGATGACGTTTGGCGAGATATGTGCAAAAAACGCCATGACCGGATAATGCTTGACAGAAATAAAAGTCCAAATCCTTGGTGACTGGCGGGTTAACGACCATAGGGATGAGAAATCCAGTCCAGCGGCCGTACTTGCTGGCATCCCACTGCTGTTGCCACTTGGCGATTGTGGCCTCACAAAATTGACGCTTCAACGATGTGCCACTGCCTCGAGGCCACTTGCAACGAGGAAGATGAGCGAAGTTTGCAACTGGCATATTGTTTTTAAGAAGCCAGGAAACAGCTTGTTCCGCCACGATCAGCTCCATAGGTGGAATATTAGCGATTACGCCGGCTGCTTCGACGCCCACAGTTCGATACAAACAGGCAATATTGATGGCCATAGAGTGACGAAGTCGTTGCAAAATCAGCTTGTTATTGTGGGTGAACTTGCGAGCGAAGAATAACGAGCAGCAATACATAAGCGTAGCCATGATGGTACCAAAATACATAATTCGACGAGCGGATAGCGAATATCCGTGGGTATTGCGACAGATAGTCCCCAGCAATGGTAGGTACTTTTGAGCCTTGTCAACAGCATAGGCGATGTGTGCGTCCCAAGTCAGGTGGTCGTCAATGATAACACCGAGGTATTTCATCTTTGGAGCAGGAACGATTCTCGAGTTGCCGATTTTGAGGCACCGGACAGAAAATACTTTTTTCAAGGATGGAGAGCGCCGATCGATGACTATGCATTCAGTTTTAGTCTCATTCAACTCCAGGCCTCGGGTGGCCAGGAAGTCCAGAATGCTTGTGGAAACGGCGTGAACGCGGGCTCTGAGTTCTTGCGCAAAGTCCGAGGATATAGCAGCGAGAGTGTCATCGACGAAACAAAACAATAAGGCCCAAATCTGCTCTACGATACATCGCAGGATGTCGTCGAAGAGTATGTTCCAAACATCCGGTCCAAGGACAGAACCCTGAGGACATCCTCTCGTTATTACCTTGGTCACACCGTTGAATGTGATCGACCAGTCGGTGAAGTAAAAGGTGAGGAGACAGATCAAGAATTCCGGGACACCACGTTTTCAGAGCTCAGCAATGATCACGGACCAACGGGCGCGGGCGTGATCAAATGCGCCCTTGATGTCAAACGAAACGAGTGCAGTGAGTCCGACGTCGACTTCGCCAATGTGTCTCTGCAAGGCATGAATGGCTTGTTCGCATGATCGATATTTGCGGCAGCCAAATTGCAGGTCGTGTAGCGGCGCATAGGTGGAGATATGAAGTACCACTTGCTCTTTTATGAGGCACTCGAACGTCTTTCCGATGGTGGATAACAGTGTAATCGGACGATATCTGTCTGAGGAGTCGAGATCCTTGCCTAGCTTAGGTAGGAAAACTACTTTGCCCTGCTTCCACGCACGGGGGAAGTAGCCGGTCGCCACGCATAGATTGAATAAAGCGACAAGAATGTCCGGGTGCCATCGGTTTAGTGCTTTCAGAGTCTTGTAACTGATGCAATCGAGGCCGGGAGCACTGTGATTGTTTGCAGCTTTCAGAACAGAGGCGATATCTGTGAAGCTGATAACGGGTAGCGGACCCGCAGAGCCGTACCCTGGAACATCATGATCAGCTTCTGGATCAGGATCATCCGGGAATTTCGCAGCAAGTAGGCCTGGGGTGTCGCCGAGGACTTTTTGATTAACGGTGACGCCCCCTCGTTTTTTCACCAGAAGAGTGTAGGCTTTGCCCCAGGCGTCCCTGTTGGAAATGAATTGGCGCCAAGCACGCAATTTTTCGGCCACAATGGCGTCGCGATAAATTTGTCGTATGTGTCGGCTGAAAGATTTGAATACAGCACGTTCGACGGCGCTTAGATTTTTGCGATGAAATGTGCGGAGGGCTCTATTGTGTGCTTTTTTCAAATCAGACAACTCGTCGGTCCACCAAGGCAACGATTCAGCATCCCGGATTGGAGTGGATGCCTGGGAGGTAATATTCTGCAGCTGACCCGTAAGTGTATTGAGATAGAGGTCGATTTAGTCTGGGCTGGAGTCACTGCTGATAATCTCGATATCAGCAGTCTGGATGAGATCAGAAAGAAGATCGAAGTCGACTTTATATCTGGTTGACTCGTCTGGGGGTGCGGTGGTGGTGTGAACGTGGAACGAAATTAACCTGTGATCGGACATTACGTCGTCAGGCAGGACACTCCAGTTCATGACTGCGAGTTGATCGGATCCAAAAGTGAAATCAGGAGCGGCTTGGTGCAGAATGTCGCAATATCTCCAAATCCTGGTGGACTCCTTGGTGTTATACAATGAAAAGTTTGCGTCGTCGAGGAGGTTCTCGAGTATCTGGCCTCTAGGATTGGTGGGGTGACTGGAGTTGCGGGACGAGCGAGCGTTAAAGTCACCTCTGACGATAACTGGTGTTGTTGTAGAGAGAACCAGATTGCCGATTTCATCTAGTGCCCCACTTCGATCGCCGTTGGGTGGAGAGTAAACACTGACGATGATCACCCCGCAACACTGAATAGCAACAGTGTCAGGGTGGCCCTGCAGGATCTCTGTGAATGGGAGATGATTTCTGATGGCAATGGCAACTCGGCCCCTGATGACGCATTTCCAACCTGGGAACTGCATCGCGCCAGCCTTGTTGACATATGGATCGGATATCATCACAACGTGGGTGCCCCGCTGCACGGCGATGGCCTGGACCAGCGAGGTGCAAACCGAATCATGGTTGCAGTTGATCTGTAGCACTGGCAACTCAGCCATTGCAATTATCGGTCCTGGGTCCTCCGCCAGGGATATCAAATTCGACGTCGATGTCCTCCTGTTCGAGGGAAACTGATCATTGGAAGCTTTCTAGCATCTTTCTTGTTAGCTTCGCTCTGATGGGACAGACATCTGCACCCATACGATGGTCAGAATTGACAAGGCGGTAACGTGGAAGGTGAGCCTGGGTGATGCCACTGTTGTGGAAGGTGCAATCCAAACACTTTTCATCCGGGGCAGGGTCAGGGCGAGCCTCGCCATTACAGTGCGCCTCAGGGTGCCCCAGAAGATGACATTTATGGCAGCGAATGAGGATAATATCTGTGCTAATCCTGCAGTTAGTCCACTGAATCTGGACGTTCGGAGCAGCTCTCATCACTTCGTAAAGGTCGTAGGACACAGTAAGTAGAGCAATGTGGCCATTTGCGGCTGGTTTCTTATATTCGATGAACTTCACCGCTTCTGGAAAGTCCCCAAATTTCCCGTGGATAGCAGCGAAGATTTGGTCCTGGGTAGCCTCTTTGGGGCACATGTGAATCCGGGCAACCGGGGGCAAAGCAGAGGCCTGTTTAACAGACAAGGAGGGGATTTCTCTAACAGCGCTTGCCAGAGATTCTGCCTTGTCAGCTGTATGACACTTGACCAAAAGAGCGCCCGATGGGAATGGCACTGTGTTGGTGATGTCCATCTTGGCCAGGTTGATAGTCGCTGTGGATCGGAGAATCTGTTCGGCTGAAGTACCAGCTTGTGGCACAAGAAGAACAGCGTTGTTATTGCTAGATCGTTGACGGCGATTCCTGCGGAGCTTAGCTGGAGGCCTAGACTGACCAACTGGAGGAGTCTGGCTATCGGGGAACTCCTTGCTGGCTGAAGGTTTCAGACAACCACGACGAGCGACCATGGCCCAGGTCTCAGGTGGAATCTGGGGATGTTGGCTCTCCGGATGGGATGACTGAGGCTGTTGCTCATGCTGCTGCAATTGGCGCTGCGTTGGCTGTGTGAGCTGCTGCTGCTGGGAAGGCAGCGGCTGTCGACGTTGCCGTTGCCGCCGTCTCCGTGGTTGACTCTGCTGTACAGGCTGTTGAGAATCCTGCGACTGATCAGGCTGTTCTGTGTGCTGATAGAGCTGTGACTGCTGGTGCGGCTGCGATTGTTGTGGTTGCTGCCGCTGGGGCCGAGGTTGACGCTTATCTTGAATTCCGGGAAATACAGAAGATACAGCCCTTTGATCCGCCTCCTCAATTTGAGGGGTTAATTTGCGAAGTAAGTCGTTCTCGATTTTCTGAGAGTCAGGTGGGGAAGACACCACCTTTTGGAGCTCCTGGATTTTAGCACAAGACAGTCAAACCTGGAAACTCGAATACCTTCATGACGTCACCACTCATACCAATGAATGCCGTTTTGACTTATTTTTTTCAAAGTCCAGATTATATTACGTAATTTTAAATGGTTTTGAATTTTCTGAAAAAGTTTTCCAACTCCAAATTTTTTCCTCGTAATTTTTTCAACTCGTAATTTTTTTCTCAGAAATTTCTCAACTGAAATTTTTCTCTAATGTTATTTTTTCCACAACCAAATGTTTTTCTGACGTAATTTAAATTTTTCCACGACTGTTAGGATAAAAAAGATCGCCTACCTAAGGTAGATTCTTTTCAATGCACTCCATCAGTGCATTGCATGTACTCTTATCTCCACAGATAAGAAACGTCAGACTTCGGCGATGCGGAGTAATACAATTGTAAATTTATCTGTAAATAGTACCTAATTTTACGTAAGTTTCGATGTGCGATTTATTTTTCTGTTCTGTTTTATCTCGCCATGTAAACATACCTCTTTTTTCAATGTAAATTTCAAGTGGTTAAATATCATGGTTTTTATTGTTAATTGTGACATTTTGTAAATATATTTGCGATGTATATACGCGAAATGACTTTCTAGTGCCTTTTTACAACTTTATATAGTCCACTCAAAACCTTAGCCAGACATTTGGTCCTCAGTGTGCCAGATCTTGATAGAAAGATCCAGCTATCAAGTGCGAAATCATGCTGTAAGTAAATGGCAAAATATTTATCTTGGTTGTGAATTATTATTCACTCATCGTTTTTTGGTTGTGGAATTATCCACAAATTGGACATTTGGCTGTGAATTTATTCACAAAATCACAAAATATTGGCATTCTCATGGTGATCAAAGTTTGACCAGTTCAACTTTGATCAATATCTCAACTTGGATAATTGTGCGAAAATATCTCAAGAATGGCTACTCCACCTCCAACTGAAGATTCTCTCAAAAGAGATAAGCGAACTCAATTCCGTTCTGTTTATGGGAATAGAAAACAAGTGGATGACATCTTGAAGGAAAACCCATCTCTAGATAACGTCTATAGAGCAGGCGTTTACCTTGATTACTGGAAGACTGATTTGCAAGCAATCTTGAAAATTGATAACCAGTTATACGATTTCCTTGGTTTGGAGAAATACAAAACTCCAGAAGAACTCCAAAAAGCAGAATTAAAAATTGCAAGGGAATATGATACATCGTTGGCGGAGATGAAAAGGTATATCAGCGATTTTCAAGCTATCAAAGCCAGGCTAGAGCGAGAAGAACAAGCGAATAAATCTGTAGCAAATGAAACACTGAACTCCACTCTCATGGGTAGTTTTTTGAATCATAATAACGTCAAGCTCCCTGATATTGATGTTCCAAAATTCGATGGTAACATTGAAAATTTCACAGAATGGCTTTCAATGTTCGAAGCAGTGGTAAACTCAAATGAGATGCTCAAACCTCCTCAAAAAATGTACTACTTAAAACTAGCTATGGTCGATAATGCAAAATATATCCTCAAGGATTTTCCAATGGAGGGTTTGTTTTTTGAAGAAGCATATGCTCATTTGCAAAAACGATTCCATAACAAGCGAAAAATCATCGAAGGTCATTTTTGATATATTTTTGAATTGTCATTTCTGAATAATTTGAATCTGCGTGAATCCTTGGATAAATACGAAGCTACAGTTCGAGGCCTAAAAATCACCGGAATCGACATCAAGAAATTATTGGCATCTCAGAAAGATGCTGGCTTGCAAGATGAAATCACGCACATTGTTGAAAAAGATGTGTCGAATACCATAGTAAATAACAATTCGGTAACTGTGATGCCATTCTTACTAGTCATCATAGTTTGGTCTGTATTCTTTGCTTACACAGCATTTTTGCAAATTCGTGCCAAAATTCGTAAAACAAATACATTGACATCATTGTCACTATCACCTTGTCCATCAACAACATGAATACTTTACAATTGAAGCGAGATTTCATCACTCAAATATGTTCTCTACATGAAAATGTATATGCCTCCGATCAATTGCCTTTGACACCTGTACCACTGCCGGCTAGTGTAATAATTAATTTAGATAAAAGTACTCAAAAAGGAAGTCATTGGGTATGCATACATATTGATGTACGCCGCAAAGCCGAATATTTCGATAGATATGGACTTCCGCCTTTGAATAATGAATTTATTGAGTTTATGAAACGTAATTCCGATATTCGGACATGTAACACTCAAGCTCTTCAAGCATACAGCTCAACAGTTTGTGGACAATACTGCGCTGTATTCCTTTACTTTAAAACGCAGCATTATTCGCTCAAGGACATTCTGTCATTTTTCACCGATGATTGTGTTACCAATGATCGAGTAATTTCATACCTATATAATGCGATTTTCCATGGAAGAAAAACTCTCGACAAAAGAATCCCAACATTATCCCATGTCAACACAATGATGAAACTTTTGCTGGACAAAAATTTACAGTTTCAACGAAGACAGGCAGCAATGGCGGCAATACCTAAGTTATTTTACGTGAAACCCCTCCACTAACATCGAATCTGAATTCTATGGAGTAGGGGTAATCATGTGACCTTGTACAATAGTATAAAATTACCAGTAACTGCCAAATGTAATCATTTGTTGTTGAAACTTGTTTGCAAGCACACTTCTGTTCATTCTTAACAATTATACAGACAGAGAGGCAGCTACTGCGGCCAATGTTGAAATTGATGAAATAATTGATACTCTGAAAAAACGTAAACGCAGAGGAGGCCGTAAAGCAAAACCACAAAATGTTACGCCGAATGTCGAAAATATCTGCAACTCATATGTACCAAGGACATCTCAACATGTCAATGATGAATGGCCTTTGGATTCACCAACGTCACCTATGCCTGATGATATAGGTATTTATAATTTTTTTACACTTGAAAATTTTGAATTTTCTCTGTATAACTAAGTAATAAATATGTGTATTAATTTTTTGCAGGTGTATGGTCTGAGAATGATGAAAACAAAGTTGGCTCCCCGCCAAAGAAGAAGCGGTGCCGTGTTGAAAAAGTACCAAAACCTCAAAAGTACTTGATATTTAATCAACTCTACCCGGTAAATTGGAGCGGCACGAAAAATATTCTCATGGGCCTTAATATTGACTCGGAGTTTGAGCCTTTAATCAACCTTACTCGATATAGCAATAGCAAAACTAGCAGTATTTATCTATGTCACCAAGAATTTGCCAATCTAATGGACCCAAAAATTTTGGATTGTGTTGAAAGATACTTTCAATCCCTGGATCCAACACAGAAACCAAAACCAATTCAGATTTCGGACAATTGGAGAATTGAATTTCGCAATTACTACAACAATAAATCAATTCTCTTGACGGAAGCTGCCAAAAAATCTACCGATTTCGTCTCTGACTCCATCATTTTGCAAGAACCTAGCTGGAATATGATTGTACACTTGAAACCTGTCATTGAAGATACATTTGATTTACTCGCTGATTACCAAGCAGCAGCTAATCGTGCTTGGCAACTCATCATTAACGATATTCTGGTGGTCATTGACTTGCCCGACCAACCTGCAGATTCCTTAGAATTATTCATACGTAGCTTATTAATTAATTTTACAGCTAATGATTTGACTTTGATTCACAAAGATACGAAACTAGCTAAGAAAATTTTGAGTGATATCAAAATTTTCAATGAAGATAGGTTGGTATCTTTTGTGATTAATCGTTTGTCTCAAGCAACTGCTAAGGTACCTACTTCTACTACTCTTTAAAATATCAATTAGAAATATTTTTATTCTATCATATTTTCATTTTATAAGATGTTTAGATACATTTATCTTATAATATTTTTTCAATAAAATAATTCAATTGAAATTCTGTGTTATTTATTTCACTCTGGTAATTGAATTCGTTTTCTGTCTACTGAAAGCGTAAGCGTTACACCTGGAAGTTTTTTACACTAAAATCCCGAGTTAATTATTTCATTTTGATGATTAAATTAATTTTTGTCCATTAAAGGTCATGACTCTGCTAAAATTTCACTAAGGTTTTAAAATAATATCTTGCAAAAATTCCATCTAGGTACTGGTTGATATGATAAGATGAGATGTTAATTAGTGACTCATATCTGGTGAGTCATTTCTATAAATACCTTTTCAACTGATAAGGTAATAGCTAAAGCATTGCTGACTCATAAAGCATTGCTGACTCATATCGGGTGAGTCATTTCTATAAATACATTTTCAACTGATAAGGTGCGCTATCATCATTTAGGTATGTGAGAGCGGCGGTGAGAGGACAGGCAGAGACAGCGGCAGCGGCAGAGGCAGAGGTAGAGGCAGCGGCAGCCGCAACGTCAATGCCTATGCATACGTCAACGTCTACTGACCGACCTAGCTACCTACCTACCTACCTACCTACCTACCTACTTACTTACCTACCTTCCTACCTACCTACCTAACCGTGGAGTCCCAACAACTAGATAGGTACACACCTCTTTACCTATTTAGCTCTAGCTCATCCCCGGACCATTTGTTTACAATTCAGGTTATAGTATACTACTAACGGCTTATCAGTAGGCGATTTTTCTACAACTGCACCACTGGTACTGGTTCCTACACAACATCTATAAACTAAAAGAGGTTACACCATATTCGTAGGTAGGTAATTATTTTCGGTTTCGCCCATCGACTGCACTGTGACGTCACCCGGAAGAAGCGGATATGTAGGTAAACGCGTTCATACGTTCATTTTACATTACTAAACGTAAACAAACGCATAGTTTTGCAGTTTTTTAATTTTTATAAAGAAATGGCGACGTTTATGAAATTTTTTGTGATGACTTTATTTTTAGAGGATAAAAAATGCTATCCGTTGAAAAAAAAAACTAAAGTGATTCGTCGAAAATTCGAGAATTAATACGTTCTTTTTCATTCTAATAAGCATAACTTATGCAGTATTTTTTATTTTTACAGAGAAATGACGATGTTTATGAAATTTTATATAATAACTTTATTTTTAGAATTTTAGAGAATAAGAAATTCTATCTGTTGAAAAAAAAACTAACGTGATTTATTGAAAATTCACGCATTAATTTAATACGTTCATTTTTCATTTTAATAAGCATAACTTGCAGTTTTTCAATTTTTATGGAGAAATGACCAATTGACCACCTCTATGAAATTTTTTACGATAACCATATTTTTAGAGGATAAAAACTGCTATCCTTGAAATAAAAAGTAATATTCGTTGAAAATTTTAGTTTATTTTTCGTTTTAATAAACATAGTTTTTCAGTTTTTCAATTTTTATACAAAATTGGTGAAGTTTATGAAATTTTTAAAGAAAACTCTATATTATTAGAGAATAAAAAATAGAAAATGCTAGAATGCTACCCGTTGAAAAAAACAAAGTCAAGTCATAAAATAATCTAATTATTTCTGAAATTTTACATTCTGAATTTCAATTTTCAAAAAAAAATCATTTCTTGTTGACTGCACAAATTTTTCCACGCAACATTGGAAATTTTCAATTTTCAAAAATTTTATATTTGAAAAAAATATAAGACAATTGTAAAATTATTGACAACAATTTTCAGATTGAGCTGGTAAGGAATATTCCTACCAAGATTGCACCATTGTGGACGAGGTAGGTAGGTAGAACCAGGTAGATACGTGTAGCGTGAGCGAAACGTATGCGCTGGCTACCTATCTACGTCATAACTCGTTTGGTTCGATAATGGTTCATCTATAGATCAAAGGCTGATGACCTTGGTGCCTGCCAACGTTACCTTTACATAACGTTGCGCAACATTGTGAAATGCGACAGGTAGAGCTTCGAGAACTTTCTAGAAGCTTCCTACCTGGGCAAACGGGTTACCTGGCACACCTTTGATTGGCTGATTGCCGGTAGAGGACTTTAATTATCAACCAATCAGCAGTGCTAGCTTCCTAAAGCCAGGTAGCTCGCGACTATAAAAGGCAGAGCTCCGGGTCGCGAGCTTCAATACGATTTTATATTTCATACAGTGCAGTTGTCTGTTCTGTATACGGTTTCATACATTGTGTTACGTTTCATACTCTGTTCGCGCAGTTAGTTAAGCGATTCGTGTGTGTAAATCGTATTCTCTTTACCGCTGCCTGCATAAAACAGTACTGTTTGATTTTGAATACTTGAATATACGTTTCAAGCTTCCATTCGAGTATTATTTCACTCAGCCCAGCAGGTAGTGCTTGTGCTGACGATATTGTTCCACAAGCTACCTACTTCAACGAAGATAGGTACCTACTCGGACCAAAAACCCGCTTGACAGATACGTGGTCCGAGGGAGGGACTACACTCTATAGCACATTTCACTGTGCATTAAATACAAAGTGTAATTTATATCATCAGTTCAAGATTGGAAAAAATTTGAAGTTGAAAAAATTTGAGAAAATCAAAGCTTGAAAAATTTTTAATTCTGAAAATTTTCCAATTTTTAAAATTTTTTCCAACAGAAAAATTTTCTTAATATTCAAATATTCTCCAATTTTTTCAAATTCGTAGTTTTTAAAATTTCTTTCAACTCAAAAATTTTTTCATATTTTTTTTTACAGCACAGCATATTTTACTCGCTTCTAAAAGATAACCTTTAAAATTTTTGAAGATGTTATAATTTTGCCAAAAAAAACCTTCACAGGTCAAGTCAAGCCATAAATTCCATTGAATAATATAAAAAGGGGTAAATTTTTTAAATTGTTACTTTTTATTATTAATTTTTTCATTTCGCAGGATAGTTTTTGTATTTTTTTTAAAGATAAGTTCTTTTCAAAATTTATATTTTTGTCTACTTTATTTTTTTGACAAACATAATAAGTAAGTATAACGTATAAGAACTTAAGAAGCAAGAAGCTAAAAATTTTATTGATAAAGTGGGGGGAAAAATTCCAAAAATTGTGATTTTTTAACAATTTTTTCCCATTCCACCTGATGGCATCTTTTATCATCTTCAAAATTTTTGTAGCTCCCATATTTTAGCTAAAAAAAATTGAAAACGTCATAATATCTCATTGCTAAAAAATTTTAAAATTCTATAACCGCTGAGTTTTTCACCAAAAAAAATGATAATAAACATCATCAGAAAGCATTTTTTATTCTCTCTAAGATAGGTCCTCTTCAATTTTTTTGTAAATCTCATGGTTTCCCAATAAAAATGACAAAACCATAAAAAATTACGTATCCGCCTTAGAAGTAGCTGAAAATCTTCTTGAGTGACGTCACAATTCTGGTGCGGTGAAGAGGGACGTGATCCTCCGTTTTTCGCGTAAAACGGGTTTTGGTGTAACCTCCTTTAGTTTATAGATGTTGGTTCCTACGTCGATGGTCGGTTTCTTCCCCTTCTCCTCAGCTACACGACCAGTCGTAGCTGAGTTACGAGCGTTTAAATTCTTGGCAGGTGTGGTAGTTTTCTGAACTAAATTACTCTTCTTATCAGGTAATTTCTTCTGCACTTTATTTACCTCAATCTCAGTTTGCGCACACTCAGAATCATCCTTTGGCTTACCATCGGAATCAACTTCGTAAATTTCAACCTGAGATTCTTCTTCAAGAATTTCACAAATAGCTTGACCATCGGAATCATAATTAATCAAATTAATTTTCCCTTTCACCGGAAATTTCAAAAACTTTCTCTTAAAATTTCCCTTATCAGAGACGTTCGATTCTTCTTTCTTTTTCTCATACGTAATAGCTTTTCTATCGGTTTCCATTTTCTTATACTCCATGTAATCCCTATCCTGCTTATACATATCTCGACTCGAAACTTTGAATTTCTGATTATTCGGCGTAGTTTTCTTTTCATAATTATCAATCCCTTCTACTAAATCAAGATAATCTAACGACTTAGGTAACGTACAGAGATAATTAAAATAACGAGACGGTACTTGAGCTTTCACCATATTAATAAACCACCGGCGTAGCTATCGTATTATATTTCAAACGCTGAGCCCAAAACCTAATATAATCATCAGGTAAATCACCACGCTGTAAATTCTCGTTATTAAATAATCCACATTCTGTATGCTGGATCGATTCATCATGAAATTTGTCAATAAAACGAGTAATAATCGTTTCTTAACTATGTTTCACAGTAATTTTCTTACAAAAGGATCGAGCCTCTTCGATGGCTACACACGAGTCGGGTAAAAGTAGATAAGCAGTTTACGTGAACAGAATACCCCGATCGCGATAACGTTTGAGCATGAAAAATCGCGGCTGTTAAACCTACACAAAACACATTAGCTTTGTTCTTTTCGCAACTCTGAGTGACTCTGTTTACTCTGATATTTTACTCTTTCTACACTTCCTAATCGAGGTGGTGTAAAAAGACTAGGGTTGTTACTCTGTAAAAACGAAAATAACATTTTTTTTCAAACTCAAAGTATAATGCTGAAAAAAACGAGAATTAAAACGTGAAAAATTACTCGGAGTTACTCGGAGTTGCGAATAGAACAAAGCTAATGCACGCTCAACTATTTCCGAAAATTCATCCACACGTTGTTAAATATTACGTTAACCCTTTAGAATTACGTTATAAAAATTTAAAACTTTAAAAATACTTATTTACGTTGAAAAACGAAGTTTTCAGGTCATGTAGCTGAAGTCTTTTCAGACCAAGTCGGATTATTTTCCTAGTAACTTTTGTCACTAGGTTCAAGTTTTCTATCGTTTGAATGGCTTAAAAGCCGATAGATCGACCTCTTTGGGTCAAATAGCTGGAATGCAGTTACTCAGTTCAAGACGTCTCTCGACTGGAATTACATCTGCCTCAGCCTACCTCAGCTACCCTGACACAGAGAAGAGAGAAAAAACTGACAGACCGAGGTAAAAATTTCATATTGAGTCAGTTTAATTCTATTTTCTTTAAAAAATACAATATGTTATAGGCAGTATGGCCCTACCGACCCACTACGTGTGAGGTCGGTAACGAGCTCTACGTCATCAACGTAGAACCGGTGGATTCACCATCCTGCTACCTGTAAAGGTAGCAAAGGATAGTGTCTTTGAATCCGCGATCGAGATCGTATGCATTTTAGAGCCTCGCTAGACGTCTTAATTTCGTATATGCTCACCCCTATTCGGTCCCCCTTATACGTGTGTGTATATTTTCGATATTCTGACAAAAGTATTATATTCAGTTAAAGTAATATTCAGAAAATTCGTTAATTCTGTTGCCCGCAGCGTTTTCGTTTAAGTCTGTTAATTTGGTTAAAGTATTATATTCAGTTAATGTAAGACTTCAAATAATAAAGCTCCGTGTTATTTGAGACCCTAAACCCGTGTTCGTTATTGGTGTTTTATAAAGTTCCCGCTTATGATCATTCCATCCTGGTCCCTGTCACCCGTGGAATTTATACTCGCGACCTTGAACATAGAACCGCGAACCATGTTCAGCGCGATTTTGGACTAGGCAAGGTCACCGACTGGCCAGCGGCGTACCCTTGGGCTTCGACCTATATACCTACGCAATTAGATTATACCTACGATCCTATCCCTGACAAAAATTTTGTGTAAATTTCTTTTCATGCTTTTTCCTCGCAAAAAAATATTCTCCTGTTTCAAAATTCGGGTACAAAAGTATTTTAAAATCATCTGTGACGTGTGCCTACCAAAATTTTCTGAATTCCAGCCTTAAAAATGCCTTTTCGTGTGAGGAAGTGTGTTGGGTGAAATGTTTCGAACCTTGAAGTAGGTCTTCGTTGAATTCGTCAAAGATAGGTGGACGACTAGGGTCTTTGACTCAATTACGCCGAATACCAAATTCCCCTCAACGCATGTTCGTGTACTTGACACTCTGTTTAAACTTTTTTGAGTCAATAAAAACACCAATTCGCGATCATATACGTGTAATTAATATTCAATTACACACACGAATAAAAACAATATAAAAGCTCAAAGAGCACACGAAAAAGCACAGAGTGCGAATTAATTTACTCATACACGTAAGTAACATGAAACGATGCGATAAACTTACGCACGCGATAACGTAAAAGCTAGCGTAAGTTCCTAAGAATACTAGGCCGAGCTTACGAAGTTCGACCAAGTCGTACTTTGTAAACACCGGTTGCAAAATGGGAAGGGATGAACTTTGGTAGGTCTTTCATTGGTTAAAGTCGATGGTGAGAGGAGAAAGTCGAATCGTATTCGTCAGAAATGACAACATACGAGATGAAGCTTTCTCCTTAACCAAAAGTTTAAAAGTTGTAAACAACTCGCCGACAAAGCAAGTTGTTCACGATTACAATTTAGATAGGCACGGCAACGTAGCCGAAGCTACGTTGGGCCTATTGTATTGTATGTCGCTCAACGCGATAAACAATGATTTAATTTAGAAATATCCATCAACTAGTACAATGGACACAGAAATAATATTCATATACGTATACGAATAGGTACCTATTTGTCGTTGCCGACAAACAGATACGTATTCGTCTACGCAAATACAATGTCCAATAGCGCAATTTAGGTAGGTATTAAAGCTACCGCTTCAGAAGACACAGAGAAGAGAGAAAAAACTGACAGACCGAGGTAAAAATTTCATATTGAGTCAGTTCAATTCTATTTTCTCTAAAAAATAGGTACAAAATTTTGTGTAAATTTCTTTACATGCTTTTTCCTCGCAAAAAAATATTCTCCTTTTTCAAAATTCGGGTACAAATGTATTTTAATACAAATTACACAGTGTGCAGGAGAATATTTCACTAAATTTTGAAGTTGTACAACATGTGAAAAGTCCAGCTTTTCAAGCCTACGAATACATCATGTTAAGTGATTATGAATAAGTACTTCTGAAATCATTAATTAATCACAGCTTTTCAATAGCCTGTTGAATAGAGCCAAACATTACCTGAAAATACAAAATAAAATTTCATACATTACTGTCGAAAAAATTCTTGGTTTTCTGGGTTTTCTCAGAATTACTCATTTGGATTAATTATATTCGGTTTCTCACCTTTTTGACAACTTGTTCTACATTTATTATACTAGTCTTAACTTTATTCATTCTGTTTTCTCTTGTTTACCAATTTGCATCCAAAATACATTATTTTTCCTAAATAATATTTTCTTGTGCGTTTTCCATTTTCCAACACTAGTTAATTAAATAAATGAGATTCGATATGAGTAGTGAAAATGATGATGGTGGTGGAGAACCAATATTAGGACAAATCAAAAATTGTAAGATTTCACATATTTCCATTAGGAATTTTGAAAGTAGATAGAAAAACGTAATTTGAATATAAACTTAAAGCAAAAAAAAATTAACATTATGAAATTCTGCATTACTACTGCTGCTCCTATATATCTACGATGTGAAGTAACAAAAAACCAAATTAATGCTTACCTAGGTTAGGAATCACAAGTTTAATCCGATTCCTGACAATTGGTAATCCAACTCGGCGATTACCTTGCTCTTCCTTACACAGTGGGTCCACTTGTGCCGATACATCTTCTGTGCCGGGTGCTGTGGAGGTTGAGGCACTACTCCATTCCGGACCTTTATCAAAAAGTTTTTGAATTAGTTAAATACACGTAATTTGAATATAAACTTAAAGCAAAAAAAATTAACATTATGAAATTCTGCATTACTACTGCTGTTCCTACATATCCTCCCACTAATGTTATAACCGTCTAAGTGCCACTTTTTTCAAAATTGACATTTTTATAATTTTGGATTCAGCGAATCAAGCTGCATCGATTAAAATATAAAAAACATAACTTAAAGTAATTTAAACCCTAAAAAAAAGAGTTTAGAATTTGCAAAGTCCATAAGCATAATGCAAATTTTGTTACGTTTTTCAGCTCTCCTGTAAAAAACAAAAAATGGCACTTAGACGGTTTCAACATTAGTGGGACGATATCTACGACGTGAAGTAACAAAAAACCCAAATTAATGCTTACCTAGTTTAGGGATCACAAGTTTAATCCTATTCGAGACAATTGGTAATCCAACTCGGCGATTACCTCGCTCTTCCTTACACAGTGGGTCCACTTCCGCTGATACATCTTCTGTGCCGGGTGCTGTGGAGGTTGAGGCACCACTCCATTCCAGACCTTTATCGAAAAGTTTTTGAATTAGTTAAATACATATGAAAGCATGGTAATGGAAAAATAGCTATACTTACTGGTATCCATATCCAATTTTGGAATCACCGGTAAGGATAATCCATCATATGTCTGGCAGGTTGAGGATTGTACTTGAGGATTAGTTTGTGTGCCTACATTTCTTGTTCTACCTGAAATGCAGTGCAAAAATTTCTAAGAATTAGTTACATTTGGAAGTCAAGGGCTGTAAACGAAATAGAATGATTCACACTTACGAATTTCTTTTTTCCAATACAGGTCTGCACGAATCTCCTCAAGTTGAATGTCTTTTCCTTCAGCATAAACCTGTAACAAAAAAAAATAATGAAATGAGGACACATAATTAAAATGTAAAATGATGTAAGAGTTCTTACCAGATTCTTCGGATACATGCACTTCTGATTATCGGTCTCTTCAAATACTGCCACCCTGCACTTAAATGTGTCTTCCACTCTACGCAATCCTGAAAACAGATAAGATAAAATAATTGTATTATTAATAAAACATTCGGTAAATATAACTGAAATAATATTCATGTTGCTTTTTGCCTTACCTTTTGGCGGTTTCGACATGATTATATTACATACAAAATTATTATACAATTTCGATAAATTGCTGGAAACCTGAAAAAAAATGCATGAGAGCAATTAATTCATGCTCACAAACAATTACCCAAATGAACTGAATATAAAATATTAATTAATTAATTGTAATCAGGCTTGGGTCGATCGTTCAAAAAGTGAACGAAAGTTTGTTCATAAACGCCAAACTGAACTGAACGAAATGAACAAACAAGATTTTGAAAATGAACTGAACGCGCACGATGAACGGTTCAAAAAAAGAACGGACATGAACGAACGAGTTTTTGAAAATGAACTGAATGTGAACGTGAACGGTTCATATAAATGAACTGAACGTGCATAACGTTCATTTTTCGTTCATTTTTTCATGCAGATGCTAAAAAGTATTGTTTTCAAGGAAAAAGAGCAGTAAGTGAACAAAAAATTTGTTCAAGTTCTGAAGTTCATGAACAAAATGCTAAAATGAACTGAACGGCAACGAACGAACTAAAATGTTGACAAACAAACTGAATGCGAACTGAACGTTTTGTTCTATTTTTTTGAACTGAACGAAATGAACGAACGACCATTTACAAAAATGAACTGAACGAAAACGAACAAACGTGTGAGATTTTCAAAATGAACTGAACGTGAACGCGTTCACGAACGACCCAAGCGTGATTGTAATGAAATAGAACCATCATATTACTTGTCGATGTCCAAAGAATGTCAGAGTCTATACCAAAGAACTTCACAGCAATCAATCTTCAAACATGAAAGCTGAATAACGAATGAGCACTGGGAAATTATCATGTCCAAAGTAACCAACAGTCTACACTCCCATAACATATCTTTGGAATGAGAGTTGACATTCAGGAAAGGTACTAGGTGGGGAGCCAATCAGATTTCAGCACAATAAGAGTGGGGATTGCCAATATACCGCTACTCTACATTCTTACAAGTACTGCTAGCCCCATTACTTCAGGTATAATTACTGAATATTTTATTGCTAATTCAATTAATTTTATCTTTTTCCTCTTTCAACATAAATATTTTTGGACTTGTATTTTTTCAGAAATTTATCCTCTCTTAAAACTGTTATTTGGGGACATGTAATTTTCCGAATTTTTCCTCTTTCAACATAAATATTTTTGGACTTGTATTTTTTTCAGAAATTTATCCTTTCTTAAAACTGATATTTGGGGACTTGTAATTTGTAGCGATAGGTATTTGCGCCACCTACCTATCTGGTGGATGTGTGAGGCACCCAGGTAGCGTGGTAGTCGAGTCTTGGCTAGTTGTCAGTGGTGCACTATGCAATAATTACGTAGTAATATGTTAGTAAATAAGTTCTTTGTTATAGTTACAGTATTATGGAGTAGACGTGTTGTTCATTTTATTACGTTATATGTAAATGTTAAAGTTCTAGTCATAGTTACATTATTGTGAAGTTTATGAACAATAAAGTAGAATACCCACCACTGGACTTGGTGATTGATGTTTCATTTGATTAACCCAGTCACAGTAAACTATTACCCCATCATTGGCACCCGGAACCGATCTATTGTCCAGAAATACCCTACGACATCTTACGAGGTAAGAATCGTTACTTTTCCCGCGTTTTTGGTCTTGGACCCTTAAACTAGAGTTAAATCGCATAAGATTCGCATATATAGTGCATTGTGTCAGTGCACGAAGCAATTACAGAATTATGAATTATGGCAAACTCACAGCCAGACTACTACAACCAACCAGCCGCCAGCGACAACGTTTAACATCACACGCTCAAACGCGGTTTGAAAACTAAGGCTGCGGAAAAAATCGAACTTATGTACCGGATGCGTAAGTTCGTGAACAAAACCCAAAGGGCTACAAGAGGCAAGAGACCAAAAGTACTGTCGTTCGAAGAACAATTCTTAGAACAAAGGAACTCACTCAACGCAAGTACCCCGCACAATACAACGCAACACCAGCCGAGCACGTCGCGAACAGGTGCAAAGCAGGAACCGAGGTCAAGCAATGTGCAAGGACAAACAAGCGCAATAACACAGCTGATTTTTGCGGACAACTCAGCTTTGAATACGTGGGAATGCTCACAAAATACGAATCTGAAAATACGTGAAAACTCGGAGGATATTATCGAAATCATCGAGGAAGACGAAGTGTTAGAAAACGAGCAACAGGAAGGCAAATACGACCCAAATCGAGACGCCGAATTAGGCTACGAGGATGACCACGAACTCTTTCGAGATGAGGAAGATCTACTCGACCAGACCTTCGACCCATACACATCGATAGATACTACTCCCGATATATCCATCCGCTCGGAACAGTTCGAAATGTTTAATTCGCTGAACTTTACACCTGGAACAAGGTTGAAGATGGAGACGATAATTACGCAAGCTCAAGTACACCACAATCTGAATGAAGAAATAGAGAATGTGATGATTACAGACAAACTAGGCAATGGCAACAAGAAGGAAAAAAGCAGGCAAATGCTGGAAATATGTGCACAATGGAATATACAGAACAATCTGAACAGAACGCCGGCACATAGGACACTTACCCAGAAACTAGCGGCTGGTATGAAGTTTGAGCCAAACAAGAATACGCCGGCCACAACAGCCATGAACGCTACGATGACAAAAAATCACGGCCGTATACCCAGAGCACCGGAAAAACCTAGAACAAAAGAAAAAACAACGTCAGAGATAATCAAAGACAGAATGTTCAAAAACCCATAGTTCTTGAAATACGAAGAAGGCGAAAGCTCGAAAATAGGGAGCATATTGAACAGGCCGGGAGAAACGAATCCACCAAAACCTGAGGAAATAACTCAAGAAGAATTCAAACGCATGTTTGAAAGATTAACAGCCACCGAAATAACGGTAAAAAACCAAACGGAGGCTATCAAACACCTGGATAAAAGAACGACCACATGCCTGAAAAACCAAGACCTACTGTTCAAAAATCAAAGAGATACTCACATAATGGTGCAGGTACGCTGAGACGACATTGAAAAAAATGTGAAAAACTTTGTTACGTTCTCTGGTACGAAATACGACGAAGTGATGGAACAAACAACGCATCTCTCCAGGCAGGCGCAAACCAGATACCTGGAACAAAAAGAAATAAACAAAGGTGTGAACGTTCGATTTGCTGACCAAGGAAAGCAGATAAGCGAAATTAGGATGGCAGCGTATGGAACCATGAAGATGGTAGAACAGCTAAAACAGTTGCAGGAAAGCAACAGGAATAGTATGAATGCACAGTCAAGCCTAGCGACAGCACCAGCGATTAACGTGATCGTAGACCAAACACCCCTAATTACGTCAACCCAACTTGACAATCCTATTATACTAAAATCCAAGGCGAATTTTGCCCTTTCTGGGAGATGTAAAGTTTGGTTGTAAAATTTAGCCAGCATTGAAAAAAACATCGCTGGCTGCCAAAATTTAGAGATGAAATTTAAAAAAAATCAATTATGTAGGCAATTAAATAGGAAGTATCGGCCAATCAGCAGCGAGAGTTTTATTCGAACTGTTAACTGTTGGTTGCTCCTGTGAGTATTCATTTTTAATTCCTGTTAACGTGACAAAGTTCCCAAATGTCTCGAAAAAGATCGTTCTGACCGGACCATAGATAAAGTATATATAAACTTCGTTTATAATAGATAGCCAACTCTATATGAAATGTTAGGATGATTTTCACTGGATTTACAGCGCTGTAGGTGACCAACAAAGAAACTAACCCGCGTAATTATTAAAATTACTTAAAAAAATTTCCTCCGGACCCGGGGATCGAACCTGAGACCTCTCGCTCCAGGAGCCAAAGTCTTGACAATTCGGCCACTTGAGCTGTAATCTAAACAGTGTTTGAACACAGTATACATGTCACTGAACTACAATATGAAATCAGCTGATTTAAATCGCCTCATCATTTTTTAGAAAAATTATAGTTGGCTATAGTTTTTTAGTACTTTAGCTTTTTTTATAAAAAACAGCGCTGTTTGTGATGAAAAGAGTAACTAAAAAAACAATCCTAGCATTTTACATTGAGATAACCCCCCATGGACCGGACTGAAGACTATGTGGAAGTAATTTTGGAATTTATTCAGCACTTGAAAGCCTTTCGATTCGAAGAGCGATATGTAGCGTAATGGTAAATGAATCTTAATTTATACGAATACGAATTCATCTTGATACTCTGTCTAACATTTTTGACAATTTCTTAGGTCTATCTATCATCGCGGCGTTAATTTAACGTTTGAAGATCCTGTGAGTATTCATTTTTAATTCCTGTTAACATGACAAAGTTCGCGAATGTCTCGAAAAAGATCATTCTGACCGGACCGAAGACAATGTAGAAGTCCTCTTGGAATTTACTCAGCACTTGAAAGCCTTTACCAATATAACGTTGTCAATTTGAAGAGCACTATGTAGCGTAATGGTAAATGAATCTTAATTCGTACGAATTCATCTCTGTACTCTGTCTACATCTTTTTTTGGATAGGTTTTCGCCATCGTCAAAAAAGCTTGAACGATCGTTATGAACCTTGGCGAAGAATTGTATACGTGGAGTGTGGTCACGTAGAAATTGAACATGGATATGGAAGAATCGAGCATTTGTAATGCGGGGATAGGTCATTCGATTGTTTTTCGTCTTTTTTCTTCTCATTTTGATTTGTTGAAATTCAAGGCGAGATATTTCTGATAAAAAATAATTAAAATCAAAGAGATTAGAAAACACGACCAACGTGGGTGATTTTCACTCTGATTCGATCGTTTTTCATCTTTTTTCTTCTAACGGTACACAATTTTTTATACGTGGGTGGATGTTTTTTGTAAAAATTTGTTGAAATTCAAAGAGATTGGAAAAAGTTAAAAAACGACCAAGGTGTATGATTTTTCAATCGGATTCGATCGTTTTTCATATTTTTTCTTCTCTCGGTGAACAATTTTTTTTAAATTCGTTGAAATTCTAGATGATTGAGATATTTTTGAAAAAAATAAATACTGACAAGGGTGTTTAATTTGTATGCAGGGATTCGATTGTTATTCGTTTTTTTCTTCTCATTTTGATTTGTTGAAATTCTGGGCGGATGTTTTTTCTAAAAATTTGTTGAAAATCAAACAGATTAGAAAAAAGTTGAAAAACGACAAAGGTGTATGATTTTTCAATCGGATTCGATCGTTTTTCATATTTTTTCTTCTCTCAGTGAACAATTTTTTTTTAATTCGTTGAAATTCTGGACGATTGAGATATTTTTAAAAAAAAAAAAACAAATACTGTCAAGGGTGTATAATTTGTGTGCTGGGATTCGATTGTTTTTCGTCTTTTTTCTTCTCATTTTGATTTGTTGAAATTAAAGGTCAGATATTTTTGAAAAAAAATAATGAAATTCAAAGAGTTTAGAAAAAAATTCAAAACAGGACCAACGTGGGTGATTTTCACTCGGATTCGATCGTTTTTCATCTTTTTTCTTCTAACTGTACACAATTTTTTACACGTGGGTGGATGTTTTTTGTAAAAATTTGTTGAAATTCAAAGAGATTGGAAAAAAGTTAAAAAACGACCAAGGTGTATGATTTTTCAATCGGATTCCATCGTTTTTCATAAATTTTTTCTTCTCTCAGTGAACAATTTTTTTTTTAATTCGTTGAAATTCTAGACGATTGAGATATTTTTGAAAAAAAACAAATACTGACAAGGGTGTTTAATTTGTATGCTGGGATTCGATTGTTTTTCATGTTTTTTCTTCTCATTTTGATTTGTTGAAATTCTAGGCGAGATATTTTTGATGAAATATAATTAAAATCAAAGAGTTTAGAAAAAAATTCAAAACAGGACCAACGTGGGTGATTTTCACTCGGATTCGATCGTTTTTCATCTTTTTTCTTCTAACTGTACACAATTTTTTACACGTGGGTGGATGTTTTTTGTAAAAATTTGTTGAAATTCAAAGAGATTGGAAAAAAGTTAAAAAACGACCAAGGTGTATGATTTTTCAATCGGATTCCATCGTTTTTCATATTTTTTCTTCTCTCGGTGAACAATTTTTTTCTAAATTCGTTGAAATTCTAGATGATTGAGATATTTTTGAAAAAAAAAAACAAATACTGACAAGGGTGTATAATTTGTGTGCTGGGATTTGATTGTTTTTCGTCTTTTTTCTTCTCATTTTGATTTGTTGAAATTCAAGGTGAGATATTTTTGAAAAAAAATAATGAAATTCAAAGAGTTTAGAAAAAATTCAAAACAGGACCAACGTGGGTGATTTTCACTCGGATTCGATCGTTTTTCATCTTTTTTCTTCTCTCAGTAAACAATTTTTTTAATTTAGTTGAAATTCTAGATGATTGAGATATTTTTGAAAAAAAAAATACTGACAAGGGTGTTTAATTTGTATGCTGGGATTCGATTGTTTTTCATGTTTTTTCTTCTCATTTTGATTTGTTGAAATTCTAGGCGAGATATTTTTGATAAAAAAAAATTAAAATCAAAGTGATTAGAAAGCACGACCAACGTGGGTGATTTTCACTCGGATTCGATCGTTTTTCATCTTTTTTCTTCTAACTGTACACAATTTTTTACACGTGGGTGGATGTTTTTTGTAAAAATTTGTTGAAATTCAAAGAGATTGGAAAAAAGTTAAAAAACGACCAAGGTGTATGATTTTTCAATCGGATTCCATCGTTTTTCATATTTTTTCTTCTCTCGGTGAACAATTTTTTTCTAAATTCGTTGAAATTCTAGATGATTGAGATATTTTTGAAAAAAAAAAAATAAATACTGACAAGGGTGTATAATTTGTGTGCTGGGATTTGATTGTTTTTCGTCTTTTTTCTTCTCATTTTGATTTGTTGAAATTCAAGGTGAGATATTTTTGAAAAAAAATAATGAAATTCAAAGAGTTTAGAAAAAATTCAAAACAGGACCAACGTGGGTGATTTTCACTCGGATTCGATCGTTTTTCATCTTTTTTCTTCTAACTGTACACAATTTTTTACACGTGGGTGGATGTTTTTTGTAAAAATTTGTTGAAATTCAAAGAGATTGGAAAAAAGTTAAAAAACGACCAAGGTGTATGATTTTTAAATCGGATTCCATCGTTTTCCATAAATTTCTTCTTCTCTCAGTGAACAATTTTTTTTAATTCGTTGAAATTCTGGACGATTGAGATATTTTTGAAAAAAAGAAATACTGACAAGGGTGTTTAATTTGTATGCAGGGATTCGATTGTTATTCGTTTTTTTCTTCTCATTTTGATTTGTTGAAATTCTGGGCAGATGTTTCTTCTAAAATTTTGTTGAAAATCAAAGAGATTAGAAAAAAATTTAAAACACGACCAACGTGGGTGATTTTTCACTCGATTTCGATCGTTTCTAATCTTTTTTCTCCTCATTTTGATTTGTTGAAATTCAAGGTGAGATATTTTTGAAAAAAAATAATGAAATTCAAAAAGTTTAGAAAAAAATTCATAACAGGACCAACGTGGGTGATTTTCACTCGGATTCGATCGTTTTTCCCATTTTTTCTTTTAACGGCACACATTTTTTTACACGTGGGTGGATGTTTTTTGTAAAAATGTGTTGAAATTCAAAAAAAATAAAGAAAAAAATCAAAACGCCACCAAGATGTATGATTTTTCAATCGGATTCCATCGTTTTTCATAAATTTTTTCTTCTCTTTGTGAACAATTTTTTTTAATTCGTTGAAATTCTAGACGATTGAGATAATTTTGAAAAAAAAAACAAATACTGACGAGGGTGTTTAATTTGTGTGCTGGGAAAAAACTGCATGCGCAGACTTCTCCACTGGTTTTTAATTGGCCAACGTCATCGCGTAGCAGTGTTACCTGAACATCCGGACGCACCCGTAATGTTGCGGATTCGTTTTTTTTCCGTTACCCAAACTGTTTCCAGCCAAAAGAATAGTTTGGTGATAATGACTCGTAAATTTCATTTCAAGTGTTGAATTTTATTAAATTTTAGAAAAGTAACATGAATTTTGATGTGATTTCAACTTTAATGGCCCAATAAAGGCATAACGAATCATTTACAAACAAAATTTTCCACTCCGGCGTTGTTTTCCATCCATAAATGTGAACCGGCGAGATCGCCAAAACAGCACACCGGCACGTGAATGAAAAGGTAAATTTTTAATAAATTTTCATAAACTAGAAGTTGAATAGCGAGAAAAAACGTTAACGGAACACAAGTGTATAAGTAGTAGTAGTAGTGGAGACTTTGTTTTATTGAAAATCAGTCGAGTAGCCAAAATATGACCGATTTCATACACAGGACCAAATTAAGACATGGATAAAAACTCCACCGGAATAGTAATGTTGGTACAAATATATGTACCAATATAACCTGAATTTTTTCTCAAAGGAAATACAATACTTTTTCGCTTATTAAACGTAATTTGTAGTTTTCATAAAATCTTTATCCATAAATGGTAATTTTACGATTCCATGTCCTCTCAGGTGAATTCTGTTGCAGTTATCTCAATCTTTTTGGATTTACATAAATCTGTTGAAAATTTTCAAGTTATGAAAGCGAGTCGAGTAATGTATATAATTGAAGGATGAAATATATTCGACTGGACCAGAAAATACAAAATATCACAGCCCAAACCGCGGTTTTTAATTTTTTTCAACCTTGCCAAGATTGATGTTGATTTTTTCGATTTTTCTTGTACCAAAATAATTCATCTTTCAAATTTTTTTTGCGATAAACCAAAAATTGAAATTCAAGGCTGTAATATATTCAAAAAGACCCGAAAATACCAACCCAAACGACAATTTTCAATTTTTTTTGACCATTGATTTTTTTCAAAGGGGATGAGAAAATTTTTTGCTTGCTAAAAGTAATAAAATTTGTTGAAATTCAAAGAGATTGAAAAAAAGTTAAAAAACGACCAAGGTGTATGATTTTTACTCGGATTCGATCGTTTTTCACATTTTTTCTTCTAACTGTACACAATTTATTACACGTGGGTGGATGTTTTTTGTAAAAATTTGTTGAAATTCAAAAAAAATAAAGAAAAAAATCAAAACGCCACCAAGATATATGATTTTATAATCGGATTCCATCGTTTTTCATAAATTTTTTCTTCTCTCAGTGAACAGTTTTTTTTTAATTCGTTGAAATTCTAGACGACTGAGATATTTTTGAAAAAAAAAACAAATACTGACAAGGGTGTATAATTTGTGTGCTGGGATTCGATTGTTTTTCGTCTTTTTTCTTCTCATTTTGATTTGTTGAAATTCAAGGTGAGATATTTTTGAAAAAAAAATAATGAAATTCAAAGAGTTTAGAAAAAAATTCAAAACAGGACCAACGTGGGTGATTTTCACTCGGATTCGATCGTTTTTCATCTTTTTTCTTCTAACTGTACACAATTTTTTACACGTGGGTGGATGTTTTTTGTAAAAATTTGTTGAAATTCAAAGAGATTGGAAAAAAGTTAAAAAACGACCAAGGTGTATGATTTTTCAATCGGATTCGATCGTTTTTCATAAATTTTTTCTTCTCTCGGTGAACAATTTTTTTCTAAATTCGTTGAAATTCTAGATGATTGAGATATTTTTGAAAAAAAAAATACTGACAAGGATGTATAATTTGTGTGCTGGGATTTGATTGTTTTTCGTCTTTTTTCTTCTCATTTTGATTTGTTGAAATTCAAGGTGAGATATTTTTGAAAAAAAATAATTAAATTCAAAGAGTTTAGAAAAAATTCAAAACAGGACCAACGTGGGTGATTTTCACTCGGATTCGATCGTTTTTCATCTTTTTTCTTCTCTCAGTAAACAATTTTTTTAATTTAGTTGAAATTCTAGATGATTGAGATATTTTTGAAAAAAAAAAATACTGACAAGGGTGTTTAATTTGTATGCTGGGATTCGATTGTTTTTCATGTTTTTTCTTCTCATTTTGATTTGTTGAAATTCTAGGCGAGATATTTTTGATAAAAAAAAATTAAAATCAAAGTGATTAGAAAGCACGACCAACGTGGGTGATTTTCACTCGGATTCGATCGTTTTTCATCTTTTTTCTTCTAACTGTACACAATTTTTTACACGTGGGTGGATGTTTTTTGTAAAAATTTGTTGAAATTCAAAGAGATTGGAAAAAAGTTAAAAAACGACCAAGGTGTATGATTTTTCAATCGGATTCGATCGTTTTTCATATTTTTTCTTCTCTCGGTGAACAATTTTTTTCTAAATTCGTTGAAATTCTAGATGATTGAGATATTTTTGAAAAAAAAAATACTGACAAGGATGTATAATTTGTGTGCTGGGATTTGATTGTTTTTCGTCTTTTTTCTTCTCATTTTGATTTGTTGAAATTCAAGGTGAGATATTTTTGAAAAAAAATAATGAAATTCAAAGAGTTTAGAAAAAAATTCAAAACAGGACCAACGTGGGTGATTTTCACTCGAATTCGATCGTTTTTCATCTTTTTTCTTCTAACTGTACACAATTTTTTACACGTGGGTGGATGTTTTTTGTAAAAATTTGTTGAAATTCAAAGAGATTGGAAAAAAGTTAAAAAACGACCGAGGTGTATGATTTTTCAATCGGATTCGATCGTTTTTCATAAATTTTTTCTTCTCTCGGTGAACAATTTTTTTCTAAATTCGTTGAAATTCTAGATGATTGAGATATTTTTGAAAAAAAAAAATACTGACAAGGATGTATAATTTGTGTGCTGGGATTTGATTGTTTTTCGTCTTTTTTCTTCTCATTTTGATTTGTTGAAATTCAAGGTGAGATATTTTTGAAAAAAAATAATGAAATTCAAAGAGTTTAGAAAAAATTCAAAACAGGACCAACGTGGGTGATTTTCACTCGGATTCGATCGTTTTTCATCTTTTTTCTTCTCTCAGTAAACAATTTTTTTAATTTAGTTGAAATTCTAGATGATTGAGATATTTTTGAAAAAAAAAAAATACTGACAAGGGTGTTTAATTTGTATGCTGGGATTCGATTGTTTTTCATGTTTTTTCTTCTCATTTTGATTTGTTGAAATTCTAGGCGAGATATTTTTGATAAAAAAAAATTAAAATCAAAGTGATTAGAAAGCACGACCAAGGTGTATGATTTTTCAATCGGATTCCATCGTTTTTCATAAATTTTTTCTTCTCTCAGTGAACAATTTTTTTTTTAATTCGTTGAAATTCTAGACGATTGAGATATTTTTGAAAAAAAACAAATACTGACAAGGGTGTTTAATTTGTATGCTGGGATTCGATTGTTTTTCATGTTTTTTCTTCTCATTTTGATTTGTTGAAATTCTAGGCGAGATATTTTTGATAAAAAAAAATTAAAATCAAAGTGATTAGAAAGCACGACCAACGTGGGTGATTTTCACTCGGATTCGATCGTTTTTCATCTTTTTTCTTCTAACTGTACACAATTTTTTACACGTGGGTGGATGTTTTTTGTAAAAATTTGTTGAAATTCAAAGAGATTGGAAAAAAGTTAAAAAACGACCAAGGTGTATGATTTTTCAATCGGATTCCATCGTTTTTCATATTTTTTCTTCTCTCGGTGAACAATTTTTTTCTAAATTCGTTGAAATTCTAGATGATTGAGATATTTTTGAAAAAAAAAATACTGACAAGGATGTATAATTTGTGTGCTGGGATTTGATTGTTTTTCGTCTTTTTTCTTCTCATTTTGATTTGTTGAAATTCAAGGTGAGATATTTTTGAAAAAAAATAATGAAATTCAAAGAGTTTAGAAAAAATTCAAAACAGGACCAACGTGGGTGATTTTCACTCGGATTCGATCGTTTTTCATCTTTTTTCTTCTCTCAGTAAACAATTTTTTTAATTTAGTTGAAATTCTAGATGATTGAGATATTTTTGAAAAAAAAAAATACTGACAAGGGTGTTTAATTTGTATGCTGGGATTCGATTGTTTTTCATGTTTTTTCTTCTCATTTTGATTTGTTGAAATTCTAGGCGAGATATTTTTGATAAAAAAAAATTAAAATCAAAGTGATTAGAAAGCACGACCAAGGTGTATGATTTTTCAATCGGATTCCATCGTTTTTCATAAATTTTTTCTTCTCTCAGTGAACAATTTTTTTTTTAATTCGTTGAAATTCTAGACGATTGAGATATTTTTGAAAAAAAACAAATACTGACAAGGGTGTTTAATTTGTATGCTGGGATTCGATTGTTTTTCATGTTTTTTCTTCTCATTTTGATTTGTTGAAATTCTAGGCGAGATATTTTTGATGAAATATAATTAAAATCAAAGAGTTTAGAAAAAAATTCAAAACAGGACCAACGTGGGTGATTTTCACTCGGATTCGATCGTTTTTCATCTTTTTTCTTCTAACTGTACACAATTTTTTACACGTGGGTGGATGTTTTTTGTAAAAATTTGTTGAAATTCAAAGAGATTGGAAAAAAGTTAAAAAACGACCAAGGTGTATGATTTTTAAATCGGATTCCATCGTTTTCCATAAATTTCTTCTTCTCTCAGTGAACAATTTTTTTTAATTCGTTGAAATTCTGGACGATTGAGATATTTTTGAAAAAAAGAAATACTGACAAGGGTGTTTAATTTGTATGCAGGGATTCGATTGTTATTCGTTTTTTTCTTCTCATTTTGATTTGTTGAAATTCTGGGCAGATGTTTCTTCTAAAATTTTGTTGAAAATCAAAGAGATTAGAAAAAAATTTAAAACACGACCAACGTGGGTGATTTTTCACTCGATTTCGATCGTTTCTAATCTTTTTTCTCCTCATTTTGATTTGTTGAAATTCAAGGTGAGATATTTTTGAAAAAAAATAATGAAATTCAAAAAGTTTAGAAAAAAATTCATAACAGGACCAACGTGGGTGATTTTCACTCGGATTCGATCGTTTTTCCCATTTTTTCTTTTAACGGCACACATTTTTTTACACGTGGGTGGATGTTTTTTGTAAAAATGTGTTGAAATTCAAAAAAAATAAAGAAAAAAATCAAAACGCCACCAAGATGTATGATTTTTCAATCGGATTCCATCGTTTTTCATAAATTTTTTCTTCTCTTTGTGAACAATTTTTTTTAATTCGTTGAAATTCTAGACGATTGAGATATTTTTGAAAAAAAACAAATACTGACAAGGGTGTTTAATTTGTATGCTGGGATTCGATTGTTTTTCATGTTTTTTCTTCTCATTTTGATTTGTTGAAATTCTAGGCGAGATATTTTTGATAAAAAAAAATTAAAATCAAAGTGATTAGAAAGCACGACCAACGTGGGTGATTTTCACTCGGATTCGATCGTTTTTCATCTTTTTTCTTCTAACTGTACACAATTTTTTACACGTGGGTGGATGTTTTTTGTAAAAATTTGTTGAAATTCAAAGAGATTGGAAAAAAGTTAAAAAACGACCAAGGTGTATGATTTTTCAATCGGATTCGATCGTTTTTCATAAATTTTTTCTTCTCTCGGTGAACAATTTTTTTCTAAATTCGTTGAAATTCTAGATGATTGAGATATTTTTGAAAAAAAAAATACTGACAAGGATGTATAATTTGTGTGCTGGGATTTGATTGTTTTTCGTCTTTTTTCTTCTCATTTTGATTTGTTGAAATTCAAGGTGAGATATTTTTGAAAAAAAATAATGAAATTCAAAGAGTTTAGAAAAAATTCAAAACAGGACCAACGTGGGTGATTTTCACTCGGATTCGATCGTTTTTCATCTTTTTTCTTCTAACTGTACACAATTTTTTACACGTGGGTGGATGTTTTTTGTAAAAATTTGTTGAAATTCAAAGAGATTGGAAAAAAGTTAAAAAACGACCAAGGTGTATGATTTTTAAATCGGATTCCATCGTTTTCCATAAATTTCTTCTTCTCTCAGTGAACAATTTTTTTTAATTCGTTGAAATTCTGGACGATTGAGATATTTTTGAAAAAAAGAAATACTGACAAGGGTGTTTAATTTGTATGCAGGGATTCGATTGTTATTCGTTTTTTTCTTCTCATTTTGATTTGTTGAAATTCTGGGCAGATGTTTCTTCTAAAATTTTGTTGAAAATCAAAGCGATTAGAAAAAAATTTAAAACAAGACCAACGTGGGTGATTTTTCACTCGATTTCGATCGTTTCTAATCTTTTTTCTCCTCATTTTGATTTGTTGAAATTCAAGGTGAGATATTTTTGAAAAAAAATAATGAAATTCAAAAAGTTTAGAAAAAAATTCATAACAGGACCAACGTGGGTGATTTTCACTCGGATTCGATCGTTTTTCCCATTTTTTCTTTTAACGGCACACATTTTTTTACACGTGGGTGGATGTTTTTTGTAAAAATGTGTTGAAATTCAAAAAAAATAAAGAAAAAAATCAAAACGCCACCAAGATGTATGATTTTTCAATCGGATTCCATCGTTTTTCATAAATTTTTTCTTCTCTCAGTGAACAATTTTTTTTTTAATTCGTTGAAATTCTAGACGATTGAGATATTTTTGAAAAAAAAAATACTGACAAGGGTGTTTAATTTGTATGCTGGGATTCGATTGTTTTTCATGTTTTTTCTTCTCATTTTGATTTGTTGAAATTCTAGGCGAGATATTTTTGATGAAATATAATTAAAATCAAAGAGTTTAGAAAAAAATTCAAAACAGGACCAACGTGGGTGATTTTCACTCGGATTCGATCGTTTTTCATCTTTTTTCTTCTAACTGTACACAATTTTTTACACGTGGGTGGATGTTTTTTGTAAAAATTTGTTGAAATTCAAAGAGATTGGAAAAAAGTTAAAAAACGACCAAGGTGTATGATTTTTATCAATCGGATTCGATCGTTTTTCATAAATTTTTTTTTCTCTCGGTGAACAATTTTTTTCTAAATTCGTTGAAATTCTAGATGATTGAGATATTTTTGAAAAAAAAAAAAAACTGACAAGGATGTATAATTTGTGTGCTGGGATTTGATTGTTTTTTTCGTCTTTTTTCTTCTCATTTTGATTTGTTGAAATTCTAGGCGAGATATTTTTGAAAAAAAAAATAAAATCAAAGAGTTAGAAAGCACGACCAACGTGGGTGATTTTCACTCGGATTCGATCGTTTTTCATCTTTTTTCTTCTAACTGTACACAATTTTTTACACGTGGGTGGATGTTTTTTGTAAAAATTTGTTGAAATTCAAAGAGATTGGAAAAAAGTTAAAAAACGACCAAGGTGTATGATTTTTCAATCGGATTCCATCGTTTTTCATAAATTTTTTCTTCTCTCAGTGAACAATTTTTTTTTTAATTCGTTGAAATTCTAGACGATTGAGATATTTTTGAAAAAAAAACAAATACTGACAAGGGTGTTTAATTTGTATGCTGGGATTCGATTGTTTTTCATGTTTTTTCTTCTCATTTTGATTTGTTGAAATTCTAGGCGAGATATTTTTGATGAAATATAATTAAAATCAAAGAGTTTAGAAAAAAATTCAAAACAGGACCAACGTGGGTGATTTTCACTCGGATTCGATCGTTTTTCATCTTTTTTCTTCTAACTGTACACAATTTTTTACACGTGGGTGGATGTTTTTTGTAAAAATTTGTTGAAATTCAAAGAGATTGGAAAAAAGTTAAAAAACGACCAAGGTGTATGATTTTTCAATCGGATTCGATCGTTTTTCATATTTTTTCTTCTCTCGGTGAACAATTTTTTTCTAAATTCGTTGAAATTCTAGATGATTGAGATATTTTTGAAAAAAAAAATACTGACAAGGATGTATAATTTGTGTGCTGGGATTTGATTGTTTTTCGTCTTTTTTCTTCTCATTTTGATTTGTTGAAATTCAAGGTGAGATATTTTTGAAAAAAAAATAATGAAATTCAAAGAGTTTAGAAAAAAATTCAAAACAGGACCAACGTGGGTGATTTTCACTCGGATTCGATCGTTTTTCATCTTTTTTCTTCTAACTGTACACAATTTTTTACACGTGGGTGGATGTTTTTTGTAAAAATTTGTTGAAATTCAAAGAGATTGGAAAAAAGTTAAAAAACGACCGAGGTGTATGATTTTTCAATCGGATTCGATCGTTTTTCATAAATTTTTTCTTCTCTCGGTGAACAATTTTTTTCTAAATTCGTTGAAATTCTAGATGATTGAGATATTTTTGAAAAAAAAAAATACTGACAAGGATGTATAATTTGTGTGCTGGGATTTGATTGTTTTTCGTCTTTTTTCTTCTCATTTTGATTTGTTGAAATTCAAGGTGAGATATTTTTGAAAAAAAATAATGAAATTCAAAGAGTTTAGAAAAAATTCAAAACAGGACCAACGTGGGTGATTTTCACTCGGATTCGATCGTTTTTCATCTTTTTTCTTCTCTCAGTAAACAATTTTTTTAATTTAGTTGAAATTCTAGATGATTGAGATATTTTTGAAAAAAAAAATACTGACAAGGGTGTTTAATTTGTATGCTGGGATTCGATTGTTTTTCATGTTTTTTCTTCTCATTTTGATTTGTTGAAATTCTAGGCGAGATATTTTTGATAAAAAAAAATTAAAATCAAAGTGATTAGAAAGCACGACCAAGGTGTATGATTTTTCAATCGGATTCCATCGTTTTTCATAAATTTTTTCTTCTCTCAGTGAACAATTTTTTTTTTAATTCGTTGAAATTCTAGACGATTGAGATATTTTTGAAAAAAAACAAATACTGACAAGGGTGTTTAATTTGTATGCTGGGATTCGATTGTTTTTCATGTTTTTTCTTCTCATTTTGATTTGTTGAAATTCTAGGCGAGATATTTTTGATGAAATATAATTAAAATCAAAGAGTTTAGAAAAAAATTCAAAACAGGACCAACGTGGGTGATTTTCACTCGGATTCGATCGTTTTTCATCTTTTTTCTTCTAACTGTACACAATTTTTTACACGTGGGTGGATGTTTTTTGTAAAAATTTGTTGAAATTCAAAGAGATTGGAAAAAAGTTAAAAAACGACCAAGGTGTATGATTTTTCAATCGGATTCGATTGTTTTTCATGTTTTTTCTTCTCATTTTGATTTGTTGAAATTCTAGGCGAGATATTTTTGATAAAAAAAAATTAAAATCAAAGTGATTAGAAAGCACGACCAACGTGGGTGATTTTCACTCGGATTCGATCGTTTTTCATCTTTTTTCTTCTAACTGTACACAATTTTTTACACGTGGGTGGATGTTTTTTGTAAAAATTTGTTGAAATTCAAAGAGATTGGAAAAAAGTTAAAAAACGACCAAGGTGTATGATTTTTCAATCGGATTCCATCGTTTTTCATATTTTTTCTTCTCTCGGTGAACAATTTTTTTCTAAATTCGTTGAAATTCTAGATGATTGAGATATTTTTGAAAAAAAAAATACTGACAAGGATGTATAATTTGTGTGCTGGGATTTGATTGTTTTTCGTCTTTTTTCTTCTCATTTTGATTTGTTGAAATTCAAGGTGAGATATTTTTGAAAAAAAATAATGAAAATTCAAAGAGTTTAGAAAAAATTCAAAACAGGACCAACGTGGGTGATTTTCACTCGGATTCGATCGTTTTTCATCTTTTTTCTTCTAACTGTACACAATTTTTTACACGTGGGTGGATGTTTTTTGTAAAAATTTGTTGAAATTCAAAGAGATTGGAAAAAAGTTAAAAAACGACCGAGGTGTATGATTTTTCAATCGGATTCGATCGTTTTTCATAAATTTTTTCTTCTCTCGGTGAACAATTTTTTTCTAAATTCGTTGAAATTCTAGATGATTGAGATATTTTTGAAAAAAAAAAATACTGACAAGGATGTATAATTTGTGTGCTGGGATTTGATTGTTTTTCGTCTTTTTTCTTCTCATTTTGATTTGTTGAAATTCAAGGTGAGATATTTTTGAAAAAAAATAATTAAATTCAAAGAGTTTAGAAAAAATTCAAAACAGGACCAACGTGGGTGATTTTCACTCGGATTCGATCGTTTTTCATCTTTTTTCTTCTCTCAGTAAACAATTTTTTTAATTTAGTTGAAATTATAGATGATTGAGATATTTTTGAAAAAAAAAAAAATACTGACAAGGGTGTTTAATTTGTATGCTGGGATTCGATTGTTTTTCATGTTTTTTCTTCTCATTTTGATTTGTTGAAATTCTAGGCGAGATATTTTTGATAAAAAGAAATTAAAATCAAAGTGATTAGAAAGCACGACCAACGTGGGTGATTTTCACTCGGATTCGATCGTTTTTCATCTTTTTTCTTCTAACTGTACACAATTTTTTACACGTGGGTGGATGTTTTTTGTAAAAATTTGTTGAAATTCAAAGAGATTGGAAAAAAGTTAAAAAACGACCAAGGTGTATGATTTTTCAATCGGATTCCATCGTTTTTCATATTTTTTCTTCTCTCGGTGAACAATTTTTTTCTAAATTCGTTGAAATTCTAGATTATTGAGATATTTTTGAAAAAAAAAAACAAATACTGACAAGGGTGTATAATTTGTGTGCTGGGATTTGATTGTTTTTCGTCTTTTTTCTTCTCATTTTGATTTGTTGAAATTCAAGGTGAGATATTTTTGAAAAAAAATAATGAAATTCAAAGAGTTTAGAAAAAATTCAAAACAGGACCAACGTGGGTGATTTTCACTCGGATTCGATCGTTTTTCATCTTTTTTCTTCTAACTGTACACAATTTTTTTACGCGTGGGTGGATGTTTTTTGTAAAAATTTGTTGAAATTCAAAGAGATTGGAAAAAAGTTAAAAAACGACCAAGGTGTATGATTTTTCAATCGGATTCCATCGTTTTTCATATTTTTTCTTCTCTTGGTGAACAATTTTTTTCTAAATTCGTTGAAATTCTAGATGATTGAGATATTTTTGAAAAAAAAAATACTGACAAGGATGTATAATTTGTGTGCTGGGATTTGATTGTTTTTCGTCTTTTTTCTACTCATTTTGATTTGTTGAAATTCAAGGTGAGATATTTTTGAAAAAAAATAATGAAATTCAAAGAGTTTAGAAAAAATTCAAAACAGGACCAACGTGGGTGATTTTCACTCGAATTCGATCGTTTTTCATCTTTTTTCTTCTAACTGTACACAATTTTTTACACGTGGGTGGATGTTTTTTGTAAAAATTTGTTGAAATTCAAAGAGATTGGAAAAAAGTTAAAAAACGACCGAGGTGTATGATTTTTTCAATCGGATTCGATCGTTTTTCATAAATTTTTTCTTCTCTCGGTGAACAATTTTTTTTAAATTCGTTGAAATTCTAGATGATTGAGATATTTTTGAAAAAAATAAATACTGACAAGGGTGTTTAATTTGTATGCAGGGATTCGATTGTTATTCGTTTTTTTCTTCTCATTTTGATTTGTTGAAATTCTGGGCGGATGTTTTTTCTAAAAATTTGTTGAAAATCAAACAGATTAGAAAAAAGTTGAAAAACGACAAAGGTGTATGATTTTTCAATCGGATTCGATCGTTTTTCATATTTTTTCTTCTCTCAGTGAACAATTTTTTTTTAATTCGTTGAAATTCTGGACGATTGAGATATTTTTAAAAAAAAAAAAACAAATACTGTCAAGGGTGTATAATTTGTGTGCTGGGATTCGATTGTTTTTCGTCTTTTTTCTTCTCATTTTGATTTGTTGAAATTAAAGGTCAGATATTTTTGAAAAAAAATAATGAAATTCAAAGAGTTTAGAAAAAAATTCAAAACAGGACCAACGTGGGTGATTTTCACTCGGATTCGATCGTTTTTCATCTTTTTTCTTCTAACTGTACACAATTTTTTACACGTGGGTGGATGTTTTTTGTAAAAATTTGTTGAAATTCAAAGAGATTGGAAAAAAGTAAAAAACGACCAAGGTGTATGATTTTTCAATCGGATTCCATCGTTTTTCATAAATTTTTTCTTCTCTCAGTGAACAATTCTTTTTTTAATTCGTTGAAATTCTAGACGATTGAGATATTTTTGAAAAAAAAAAATACTGACAAGGGTGTTTAATTTGTATGCTGGGATTCGATTGTTTTTCATGTTTTTTCTTCTCATTTTGATTTGTTGAAATTCTAGGCGAGATATTTTTGATGAAATATAATTAAAATCAAAGAGTTTAGAAAAAAATTCAAAACAGGACCAACGTGGGTGATTTTCACTCGGATTCGATCGTTTTTCATATTTTTTCTTCTAACTGTACACAATTTTTTACACGTGGGTGGATGTTTTTTGTAAAAATTTGTTGAAATTCAAAGAGATTGGAAAAAAGTTAAAAAACGACCAAGGTGTATGATTTTTCAATCGGATTCCATCGTTTTTCATATTTTTTCTTCTCTCGGTGAACAATTTTTTTTCTAAATTCGTTGAAATTCTAGATGATTGAGATATTTTTGAAAAAAAAAAACAAATACTGACAAGGGTGTATAATTTGTGTGCTGGGATTTGATTGTTTTTCGTCTTTTTTCTTCTCATTTTGATTTGTTGAAATTCAAGGTGAGATATTTTTGAAAAAAAATAATGAAATTCAAAGAGTTTAGAAAAAATTCAAAACAGGACCAACGTGGGTGATTTTCACTCGGATTCGATCGTTTTTCATCTTTTTTCTTCTCTCAGTAAACAATTTTTTTAATTTAGTTGAAATTCTAGATGATTGAGATATTTTTGAAAAAAAAAATACTGACAAGGGTGTTTAATTTGTATGCTGGGATTCGATTGTTTTTCATGTTTTTTCTTCTCATTTTGATTTGTTGAAATTCTAGGCGAGATATTTTTGATAAAAAAAAATTAAAATCAAAGTGATTAGAAAGCACGACCAAGGTGTATGATTTTTCAATCGGATTTCATCGTTTTTCATAAATTTTTTCTTCTCTCAGTGAACAATTTTTTTTTTAATTCGTTGAAATTCTAGACGATTGAGATATTTTTTAAAAAAAACAAATACTGACAAGGGTGTTTAATTTGTATGCTGGGATTCGATTGTTTTTCATGTTTTTTCTTCTCATTTTGATTTGTTGAAATTCTAGGCGAGATATTTTTGATGAAATATAATTAAAATCAAAGAGTTTAGAAAAAAATTCAAAACAGGACCAACGTGGGTGATTTTCACTCGGATTCGATCGTTTTTCATCTTTTTTCTTCTAACTGTACACAATTTTTTACACGTGGGTGGATGTTTTTTGTAAAAATTTGTTGAAATTCAAAGAGATTGGAAAAAAGTTAAAAAACGACCAAGGTGTATGATTTTTCAATCGGATTCGATTGTTTTTCATGTTTTTTCTTCTCATTTTGATTTGTTGAAATTCTAGGCGAGATATTTTTGATAAAAAAAAATTAAAATCAAAGTGATTAGAAAGCACGACCAACGTGGGTGATTTTCACTCGGATTCGATCGTTTTTCATCTTTTTTCTTCTAACTGTACACAATTTTTTACACGTGGGTGGATGTTTTTTGTAAAAATTTGTTGAAATTCAAAGAGATTGGAAAAAAGTTAAAAAACGACCAAGGTGTATGATTTTTCAATCGGATTCCATCGTTTTTCATATTTTTTCTTCTCTCGGTGAACAATTTTTTTCTAAATTCGTTGAAATTCTAGATGATTGAGATATTTTTGAAAAAAAAAAAATAAATACTGACAAGGGTGTATAATTTGTGTGCTGGGATTTGATTGTTTTTCGTCTTTTTTCTTCTCATTTTGATTTGTTGAAATTCAAGGTGAGATATTTTTGAAAAAAAATAATGAAATTCAAAGAGTTTAGAAAAAATTCAAAACAGGACCAACGTGGGTGATTTTCACTCGGATTCGATCGTTTTTTCATCTTTTTTCTTCTAACTGTACACAATTTTTTACACGTGGGTGGATGTTTTTTGTAAAAATTTGTTGAAATTCAAAGAGATTGGAAAAAAGTTAAAAAACGACCAAGGTGTATGATTTTTCAATCGGATTCCATCGTTTTTCATATTTTTTCTTCTCTCGGTGAACAATTTTTTTCTAAATTCGTTGAAATTCTAGATGATTGAGATATTTTTGAAAAAAAAAATACTGACAAGGATGTATAATTTGTGTGCTGGGATTTGATTGTTTTTCGTCTTTTTTCTACTCATTTTGATTTGTTGAAATTCAAGGTGAGATATTTTTGAAAAAAAATAATGAAATTCAAAGAGTTTAGAAAAAATTCAAAACAGGACCAACGTGGGTGATTTTCACTCGAATTCGATCGTTTTTCATCTTTTTTCTTCTAACTGTACACAATTTTTTACACGTGGGTGGATGTTTTTTGTAAAAATTTGTTGAAATTCAAAGAGATTGGAAAAAAGTTAAAAAACGACCGAGGTGTATGATTTTTCAATCGGATTCGATCGTTTTTTCATAAATTTTTTCTTCTCTCGGTGAACAATTTTTTTCTAAATTCGTTGAAATTCTAGATGATTGAGATATTTTTGAAAAAAAAAAATACTGACAAGGATGTATAATTTGTGTGCTGGGATTTGATTGTTTTTCGTCTTTTTTCTTCTCATTTTGATTTGTTGAAATTCAAGGTGAGATATTTTTGAAAAAAAATAATTAAATTCAAAGAGTTTAGAAAAAATTCAAAACAGGACCAACGTGGGTGATTTTCACTCGGATTCGATCGTTTTTCATCTTTTTTCTTCTCTCAGTAAACAATTTTTTTAATTTAGTTGAAATTCTAGATGATTGAGATATTTTTGAAAAAAAAAAAAATACTGACAAGGGTGTTTAATTTGTATGCTGGGATTCGATTGTTTTTCATGTTTTTTCTTCTCATTTTGATTTGTTGAAATTCTAGGCGAGATATTTTTGATAAAAAGAAATTAAAATCAAAGTGATTAGAAAGCACGACCAACGTGGGTGATTTTCACTCGGATTCGATCGTTTTTCATCTTTTTTCTTCTAACTGTACACAATTTTTTACACGTGGGTGGATGTTTTTTGTAAAAATTTGTTGAAATTCAAAGAGATTGGAAAAAAGTTAAAAAACGACCAAGGTGTATGATTTTTCAATCGGATTCCATCGTTTTTCATATTTTTTCTTCTCTCGGTGAACAATTTTTTTTCTAAATTCGTTGAAATTCTAGATGATTGAGATATTTTTGAAAAAAAAAAATACTGACAAGGATGTATAATTTGTGTGCTGGGATTTGATTGTTTTTCGTCTTTTTTCTACTCATTTTGATTTGTTGAAATTCAAGGTGAGATATTTTTGAAAAAAAATAATGAAATTCAAAGAGTTTAGAAAAAATTCAAAACAGGACCAACGTGGGTGATTTTCACTCGGATTCGATCGTTTTTCATCTTTTTTCTTCTAACTGTACACAATTTTTTACACGTGGGTGGATGTTTTTTGTAAAAATTTGTTGAAATTCAAAGAGATTGGAAAAAAGTTAAAAAACGACCAAGGTGTATGATTTTTCAATCGGATTCCATCGTTTTTCATAAATTTTTTCTTCTCTCGGTGAACAATTTTTTTTTAATTCGTTGAAATTCTAGACGATTGAGATATTTTTGAAAAAAAACAAATACTGACAAGGGTGTTTAATTTGTATGCTGGGATTCGATTGTTTTTCATGTTTTTTCTTCTCATTTTGATTTGTTGAAATTCTAGGCGAGATATTTTTGATGAAATATAATTTAAATCAAAGTTTTTATTAAAAAATTCAAAACAGGACCAACGTGGGTGATTTTCACTCGGATTCGATCGTTTTTCATCTTTTTTTCTTCTAACTGTACACAATTTTTTACACGTGGGTGGATGTTTTTTTGTAAAAATTTGTTGAAATTCAAAGAGATTGGAAAAAAGTTAAAAAACGACCGAGGTGTATGATTTTTTCAATCGGATTCGATCGTTTTTCATAAATTTTTTCTTCTCTCGGTGAACAATTTTTTTCTAAATTCGTTGAAATTCTAGATGATTGAGATATTTTTGAAAAAAAAAAAAAAAATACTGACAAGATTGTATAATTTGTGTGCTGGGATTTGATTGTTTTTCGTCTTTTTTCTTCTCATTTTGATTTGTTGAAATTCAAGGTGAGATATTTTTTGAAAAAAAATAATGAAATTCAAAGAGTTTAGAAAAAATTCAAAAACAGGACCAACGTGGGTGATTTTCACTCGGATTCGATCGTTTTTCATCTTTTTTCTTCTAACTGTACACAATTTTTTACACGTGGGTGGATGTTTTTTTTGTAAAAATTTGTTGAAATTCAAAGAGATTGGAAAAAAGTTAAAAAACGACCAGGTGTATGATTTTTAAATCGGATTCCATCGTTTTCCATAAATTTCTTCTTCTCTCAGTGAACAATTTTTTTTAATTCGTTTGAAATTCTGGACGATTGAGATATTTTTGAAAAAAAGAAATACTGACAAGGGTGTTTAATTTGTATGCAGGATTCGATTGTTATTCGTTTTTTTCTTCTCATTTTGATTTGTTGAAATTCTGGGCAGTTGTTTCTTCTAAAATTTTGTTGAAAACATCAAAGAGATTAGAAAAAAATTTAAAACCGACCAACGTGGGTGATTTTTCACTCGATTTCGATCGTTTCTAATCTTTTTTCTCCTCATTTTGATTTGTTTGAAATTCAAGGTGAGATATTTTTGAAAAAAAAAATAATGAAATTCAAAAAGTTTAGAAAAAAATTCATAACAGGACCAACGTGGGTGATTTTTCACTCGGATTCGATCGTTTTTTTTTTCCATTTTTTTTTTTTTTCTTTTAACGGCACACATTTTTTTTACACGTGGGTGGATGTTTTTTTGTGTAAAAATGTGTTGAAATTCAAAAAAAATAAAGAAAAAAATCAAAACGCCACCAAGATGTAGGATTTTTTCAATCGGATTCCATCGTTTTTCATAAATTTTTTCTTCTCTTTGTGAACAATTTTTTTAATTCGTTGAAATTCTAGACGATTGAGATAATTTTGAAAAAAAAAAACAAATACTGACGAGGGTGTTTAATTTGTGTGCTGGGAAAAAACTGCATGCGCAGACTTCTCCCCACTGGTTTTTAATTGGCCAACGTCATCGCGTAGCAGTGTTACCTGAACATCCGGACGCACCCGTATCGTGTTGCGGATTCGTTTTTTTTCCGTTACCCAAACTGTTTCCAGCCAAAAGAATAGTTTGGTGATAATGACTCGTAAATTTCATTTCCAAGTGTTTGAATTTATTAAATTTTAGAAAAGTAACATGAATTTTTGATGTGATTTCAAACTTTAATGGGCCAATAAAGGCATAACGAATCATTTACAAACAAAATTTTTTCCACTCCGGCGTTGTTTTTTCCATCCATAAATGTGAACCGGCGAGATCGCCAAAACAGCACACCGGCACGTGAATGAAAAGGTAAATTTTTAATAAATTTTTTCATAAACTAGAAGTTGAATAGCGAGAAAAAACGTTAACGGAACACAAGTTTGTATAAGTATAGTAGTAGTGGAGACTTTGTTTTATTGAAAATCAGTCGAGTAGCCAAAATATGACCGATTTTCATACACAGGACCAATTAAGACATGGATAAAAACTCCACCGGAGATAGTTAATGTTGGTTACAAATATATGTACCAATATAACCTGAATTTTTTCTCAAAGGAAATACAATACTTTTTCGCTTATTAAACGTAATTTGTAGTTTTCATAAAATCTTTATCCATAAATGGTAAATTTTACGATTCCATGTCCTCTCAGGTGTGAATTCTGTTGCAGTTATCTCAATCTTTTTGGATTTTACATAAATCTGTTGAAAATTTTTCAAGTTTATGAAGCGAGTCGAGTAATGTATATATTGAAGGATGAATATTTCGACCGTGGGACCAGAAAATACAAAATATCACAGCCCAAACCGCGGTTTTTTTGTTATTTTTTATTTTTCAACCGTGTGTTGCCAAAATTTGTTGAAAATCATATAGATTGAAAAAAAATTCAGAACAGGACCAACGTGGGTGATTTTTACTCGGATTCGATCGTTTTTCATCTTTTGTCTTCTAACCGTACACAATTTTTTACACATGAGTAAATGTTTTTTCTAAAAATTTGTTGAAAATCAAAGATATTGGAAAAAAATTCAAAACAGGACCAACGTGGGTGATTTTTTACTCAGATTCGATCGTTTTTCATCTTTTTTTTTCCCAACGGTACACAATTTTTTTATGATTCGTCGAAATTCTAGATTATTGAGGTATTTTTGAAAAAAAAACAAATACTGACAAGGGTGTTTAATTTGTTTCCTGGGATTCCATTGTTTTTCATATTTTTTCTTCTCATTTTGATTTGTTGAAATTTCTAGGCGAGATGTTTTTTCTAAAAATTTGTTCAAAATCTAAGTGAGACCAATGTGGGTGAATTTTTCTCGGATTCGATCGTTTTTCATCTTTTCCTTCTAACCATACACAATTTTTTACACATGGGTAAATGTTTTTTCTAAAAATTTGTTGAAAATCAATGAGATTGGAAAAAAATTCAAAACAGGACCAACGTGGGTGATTTTTATTCGGATTCGATCGTTTTTCATCTTTTTTTCTTCTAACCATACACAATTTTTTTTATGAGAGAGCGGATGTTTTTTCTAAAAATTTGTTGAAATTCAAAGAGATTGGAAAAAAATCAAAACAGGACCAACGTGGGTGATTTTTACTCAGATTCGATCGTTTTTCATCTTTTTTTTCCCAACGGTACACAATTTTTTTATGATTCGTCGAAATTCTAGATTATTGAGGTATTTTTGAAAAAAAAAAACAAATACTGACAAGGGTGTTTATTTTGTTTCCTGGGATTCCATTGTTTTTCATATTTTTTCTTCTCATTTTGATTTGTTGAATTTCTAGGCGAGATGTTTTTTCTAAAAATTTGTTCAAAATCTAAGTGAGACCAATGTGGGTGAATTTTTCTCGGATTCGATCGTTTTTCATCTTTTTTCTTCTAACCATACACAATTTTTTACACATGGGTAAATGTTTTTTCTAAAAATTTGTTGAAAATCAATGAGATTGGAAAAAAATTCAAAACAGGACCAACGTGGGTGATTTTTATTCGGATTCGATCGTTTTTCATCTTTTTTCTTCTAACCATACACAATTTCTTTTATGAGGGCGGATGTTTTTTCTAAAAATTTGTTGAAATTCAAAGAGATTGGAAAAAAATCAAAACAGGACCAACGTGGGTGATTTTACACTAGGATTCGATCGTTTTTCATCTCTTTTCTTCTCATTTTCATTTGTTAAAATTCTAAGCGAGATGTTTTTTCTAAAAATTTGTTGAAATTCACAGAGATTAGGAAAAAATCTAAACGCGACCAACGTGGGTGATTTTTACTCGGATTCGATCGTTTTTCATCTTTTTTCTTCTAACCGTACACAATTTTTTTTTTGATTCGTCGAAATTCTAGATTATTGAGGTATTTTTGAAAAAAAAACAAATACTGACAAGGGTGTTTAATTTGTTTCCTGGGATTCCATTGTTTTTCATATTTTTTCTTCTCATTTTGATTTGTTGAAATTCTAGGCGAAATGTTTTTTCTAAAAATTTGTTGAAAATGAAAGAGATTGAAAAAAAATTCAGAACAGGACCAACGTGGGTGATTTTTACTCGGATTCGATCGTTTTTCATCTTTTGCCTTCTAACCGTACACAATTTTTTACACATGAGTAAATGTTTTTTCTAAAAATTTGTTGAAAATCAAAGATATTGGAAAAAAATTCAAAACAGGACCAACGTGGGTGATTTTTACTCAGATTCGATCGTTTTTCATCTTTTTTTTCTTCCTAACGGTACACAATTTTTTTTGATTCGTCGAAATTCTAGATTATTGAGGTATTTTTGAAAAAAAAACAAATACTGACAAGGGTGTTTAATTTGTTTCTGGGATTCCATTGTTTTTCATATTTTTTCTTCTCATTTTGATTTGTTGAAATTCTAGGCGAGATGTTTTTTCTAAAAATTTGTTGAAAATCAAAGTGATTAGAAAAAATTAAACATGACCAATGTGGGTGATTTTTTCGGATTCGATCGTTTTTCATCTTTTTTCTTCTAACACATTCTATATAAGCACTAAAATTTTTGACACATGGACAACTGGTGATTTACACTGTTTTTTTTCAAAAATTTGTTGAAAATCAGATGAGATTGGAAAAAAGATTAGAAAAATCATGACGCAACGTGGGTGATTTTTACTCGGATTCGATCGTTTTTCATCTTTTTTCTTCTAACCCTACACAATTTTTTTTTGATTCGTCGAAATTCTAGATTATTGAGGTATTTTTGAAAAAAAAAACAAATACTGACAAGAGTGTTTAATTTGTTTCCTGGGATTCCATTGTTTTTCATATTTTTTCTTCTCATTTTGATTTGTTGAAATTCTAAGCGAGATATTTTTTCTAAAAATTTGTTGAAAATCAAAGAGATTGGAAAAAAATTCAAAACAGGACCAACGTGGGTGATTTTTACTCGGATTCGATCGTTTTTCATCTTTTTTTCCTAACGTACACAATTTTTTTTGAGAGCGGATGTTTTTCTAAAAATTTGTTGAAATTCAAAGAGATTTTGAAAAAAAAAAACAGGACTGACAAGTGGGTGATTTTTCACTCGGATTCGATCGTTTTTCATATTCTTTTCTTCTCATTTTCATTTGTTAAAATTCTAAGCGAGATGGTTTTTCTAAAAATTTGTTGAAAATCCAAGTGATTAGAAAAAAATTCAAAACATGACCAATGTGGGTGATTTTCACTCGGATTCGATCGTTTTTCATCTTTTTTTTCCCAACGGTACACAATTTTTTTTTGATTCGTCGAAATTCTAGAATATTGAGGTATTTTTGAAAAAAAAAACAAATACTGACAAGGGTGTTTAATTTGTTTCCTGGGATTCCATTGTTTTTCATATTTTTTCTTCTCATTTTGATTTATTAAAATTCTAAGCGAGATGTTTTTTCTAAAAATTTGTTGAAATTCACAGAGATTAGGAAAAAATCTAAACGCGACCAACGTGGGTGATTTTTACTCGGATTCGATCGTTTTTCATCTTTTTTCTTCTAACCGTACACAATTTTTTTTTGATTCGTCGAAATTCTAGATTATTGAGGTATTTTTGAAAAAAAAACAAATACTGACAAGGGTGTTTAATTTGTTTGCTGGGATTCCATTGTTTTTCATCTTTTTTCTTCTCATTTTGATTTGTTGAAATTCTAGGCGAGATGTTTTTTCTAAAAATTTGTTGAAAATCAAAGTGATTAGAAAAAAATTCAAAACATGACCAACGTGGGTGATTTTTACTCAGATTCGATCTTTTTCATCTTTTGTCTTCTAACCGTACACAATTTTTTACACATGAGTAAATGTTTTTTCTAAAAATTTGTTGAAAATCATAGATATTGGAAAAAAATTCAAAACAGGACCAACGTGGGTGATTTTTACTCAGATTCGATCGTTTTTCATCTTTTTTTTCCCAACGGTACACAATTTTTTTATGATTCGTCGAAATTCTAGATTATTGAGGTATTTTTGAAAAAAAAAAACAAATACTGACAAGGGTGTTTAATTTGTTTCTTGGGATTCCATTGTTTTTCATATTTTTTCTTCTCATTTTGATTTGTTGAATTTCTAGGCGAGATGTTTTTTCTAAAAATTTGTTCAAAATCTAAGTGATTAGAAAAAAATTTAAAACGTGACCAACGTGGGTGATTTTTACTCGGATTCGATCGTTTTTCATCTTTTTTCTTCTAACCCTACACAATTTTTTTTTGATTCGTCGAAATTCTAGATTATTGAGGTATTTTTGAAAAGAAAACAAATACTGACAAGAGTGTTTAATTTGTTTGCTGGGATTCCATTGTTTTTCATATTTTTTCTTCTCATTTTGATTTGTTGAAATTCTAGGCGAAATGTTTTTTCTAAAAATTTGTTGAAAATGAAAGAGATTGGGAAAAAATTCAAAACAGGACCAACGTGGGTGATTTTTACTCGGATTCGATCGTTTTTCATCTTTTTTCTTCTAACCATACACAATTTCTTTTATGAGGGCGGATGTTTTTTCTAAAAATTTGTTGAAATTCAAAGAGATTGGAAAAAAATCAAAACAGGACCAACGTGGGTGATTTTACACTCGGATTCGATCGGTTTTCATCTCTTTTCTTCTCATTTTCATTTGTTAAAATTCTAAGCGAGATGTTTTTTCTAAAAATTTGTTGAAATCATAGAGATTGGAAAAAAATTCAAAACAGGACCACCGTGGGTGTTTTTTACTCAGATTCGATCGTTTTTCATCTTTTTTTTCCCAACGGTACACAATTTTTTTTTGATTCGTCGAAATTCTAGATTATTGAGGTATTTTTGAAAAGAAAACAAATACTGACAAGAGTGTTTAATTTGTTTCCTGGGATTCCATTGTTTTTCATATTCTTTCTTCTCATTTTGATTTGTTGAAATTCTAGGCGAGATGGTTTATCTAAAAATTTGTTGAAAATCCAAGTGATTAGAAAAAAATTCAAAACATGACCAATGTGGGTGATTTTCACTCGGATTCGATCGTTTTTCATCTTTTTTCTTCTAACCGTACACAATTTTTTTTGGATTCGTCGAAATTCTAGATTATTGAGGTATTTTTGAAAAAAAAAACAAATACTGACAAGAGTGTTTAATTTGTTTCCTGGGATTCCATTGTTTTTCATATTGTTTCTTCTCATTTTGATTTGTTGAAATTCTAAGCGAGATATTTTTTCTAAAAATTTGTTGAAAATCAAATAGATTGGAAAAAAATTCAAAACAGGACCAACGTGGGTGATTTTTACTCAGATTCGATCGTTTTTCATCTTTTTTTTCCCAACGGTACACAATTTTTTTATGATTCGTCGAAATTCTAGATTATTGAGGTATTTTTGAAAAAAAAACAAATACTGACAAGGGTGTTTAATTTGTTTCCTGGGATTCCATTGTTTTTCATATTTTTTCTTCTCATTTTGATTTGTTGAATTTCTAGGCGAGATGTTTTTTCTAAAAATTTGTTCAAAATCTAAGTGAGACCAATGTGGGTGAATTTTTCTCGGATTCGATCGTTTTTCATCTTTTTTCTTCTAACCATACACAATTTTTTACACATGGGTAAATGTTTTTTCTAAAAATTTGTTGAAAATCAATGAGATTGGAAAAAAATTCAAAACAGGACCAACGTGGGTGATTTTTATTCGGATTCGATCGTTTTTCATCTTTTTTCTTCTAACCATACACAATTTCTTTTATGAGGGCGGATGTTTTTTCTAAAAATTTGTTGAAAATCAAAGAGATTGGAAAAAAATTCAAAACAGGACCACCGTGGGTGTTTTTTACTCGGATTCGATCGTTTTTCATCTTTTTTCCTCTAACCCTACACAATTTTTTTTTGATTCGTCGAAATTCTAGATTATTGAGGTATTTTTGAAAAGAAAACAAATACTGACAAGAGTGTTTAATTTGTTTGCTGGGATTCCATTGTTTTTCATATTTTTTCTTCTCATTTTGATTTGTTGAAATTCTAGGCGAAATGTTTTTTCTAAAAATTTGTTGAAAATGAAAGAGATTGGGAAAAAATTCAAAACAGGACCAACGTGGGTGATTTTTACTCGGATTCGATCGTTTTTCATCTTTTTTCTTCTAACCATACACAATTTCTTTTATGAGGGCGGATGTTTTTTCTAAAAATTTGTTGAAATTCAAAGAGATTGGAAAAAAATCAAAACAGGACCAACGTGGGTGATTTTTACTCGGATTCGATCGGTTTTCATCTCTTTTCTTCTCATTTTCATTTGTTAAAATTCTAAGCGAGATGGTTTTTCTAAAAATTTGTTGAAATTCACAGAGATTAGGAAATAAATATCAATAACGCACTTTTTCCTTCAGGGTAAAAACCTTAGAACATGGATATGTCCAAATAAAAGGTTCAAATAAACCTAAATTCGTGACATTTTCTTAAAATATCATTGCTCTTGAATTTCAAGTCTAACATAATGTCACTATGTCTTGATCTAAGTAAAATGTTGCATAAATGTACTCAATTACACAACATTTTTTAAATGTACCCCTTCCTTCTTTCATCCTGGCCATAAGTTTTCCAAGTTTTTTCAAGTCTAACATAATAATTGTAACGTTATACATTGTTCATTTCAATGATATTACTACTTCCAGTTTCCATCATCTGAAATACATGTTCTAAGTTTTTTCAAGTTTAACATAATGCCATTATGTCTTTGATTTACCGTAACGTAACACTTTTCAAAATTTTCAACCCCCACCCCTAAAACATAATGTCATTATGTTTTTGATCTATCGTAACGTAACACGTTTCACAATTTTCAACCCCCGCACCTAACACATATCCATGATTATGTCTTCACCTGAAATAAATTTTCCAAGTTTTTTCAAGTCCAACATAATGTCATTGAGTCTAACACTTTGATTATAAATATACTACGTATAACAGATAGCTATTCCTTTTGTTCAAATTGGAAACACTCCAATGCATCTGACCGCATTGCCGCGCTGCAGTAGTATTTCATCAGACAGTACAGGTTCAATCTTAAAAAGTACTTCCAGGGAATGGTAGATGGCGATTATTTTTGAAGCGGTTTCCACTTCTTTCCACACCCACCCTTTTTTTTCGCGTATTGTTTACAATGGTTAAAAGGAACAGGATCACAACATATTTTTTGCTTTTGTGTGGGTTGTTTTTACTACCACTAGCATAGACTTAGGGCCGTATTCATAAACGATACTTAACCAAGTGATACTTAAGTAACGAATTTAAAATCAATTTTTGAGTCATTTTGAATAACAATTTTTTGATTTTTCAATAATAAATCTATACTTGAGGATCTAATCATTTGATTTATTGTTGAAAAATCAAAAAATTGTTATTCAAAATGACTCAAAAATTGATTTAAAATTCATTACTTAAGTATCACTTGGTTAAGTATCGTTTATGAATACGGCCCTTAGACTCGCAAATGAAATGAAACCTAAACAGGCTCGACTAAATCACCCTCGATCTCTGGGGTAGGTAGGTATGGACATTGAACTAGCCCAGACAATGAATATTTTCAAATTGAAGAAGAGGAGCTCTTTAAGGCAAGTCGTTTTTTCTTTAAGTCGAAAAGTACCTAGTTGAAAAAAAATCACGAATTCTAATAAATAAATTTCAGCTTCTGTATGTCCTTTTCTTCAAAACTTTCGCCCTCGCTTCCTTCGAGTTCAAAAAATTTACACAAGTAATTCTCAAAAAGATACCCTTTCATTTCAAACAATTGAAGATTTTGAAATGGAAAAAAATCGTCTTCTTTTAGTGAGGGACTTGATGGCGATCTGGAATGAAATTTTCAGAAATTGTTCAATTTTTTTAGAGGGGAAGTGGTCATTAAGGAATTAGTTTTATTTTTAGAAGTTGAAAAACTAGTTCGAAAAAGCAAGAACTTTTGTTTTTTATTTTCAATAAATACGACTAGTCGGAAAATTTACATTTTCTAAAAATTTTTAAATAAGTATCCCCACAGGATTTTTACCCAAGTTTCGTTCCTGATTCCAGGGCTGGTAAGTCAGCCTTAACCTTTACGCCTTTTAAGCCGATGATTTTTTCAGAAATAAGTCTAAACTTTATTTTTTTTGAGCTTAAAACAAAATTTTTTGCTCCATCTTTCCATTTGCATTCAATTTTTTCAATTTTTTTCAACTATTATCAACTTTTTTATTTCTTCTTAAATCTTGAAATTTTTCAAATTGAAATTATTCATCATCAATAATTGTTCTTAAAAAAATTGTCTCATTTTTTTTACTTATAATTATTTTAAATTTTAGAATTTTTCCTCGTTTTTTCTGACCTTGAAATAATTTTTTTTACAAACTCAAATTATTTTCAGCCCTGAAATTTTTCTTGAAACATTTTTTCACATTCCTGAAATTTTTTCAATCTGAAACTTTTTAGATATTTTATCAACTAGTTTTCCAATCGCTTTTCAACTCAACATTTTTTCCAGTTTACAATTTGTTGATATTTTTTTTATAAATCTTGTTTTTTTTTCACATTTTTCACATTTTTTCATTTTCCAAAAAAATTTCAATAAGTAAATGAGAAACAATTTCATGATATCAGTAGGGTAGGTGTGCAACAAGAAACATCATTTTACATACCATTTATGTACTTCTGAATTCTAGAATTCAGAGTATAAAAAAATATTAGGATTGGATACAAAAATTAAGTTGGAAAAATGTTGAATAAAAGTTTAAAACTTTGAAGTTTTGGTTTGAAAAAATTTTGAGAAAAAATTGGAGTTGAAAAAATTTTAAGATAGAAGTCGAGTTTGAAAAAGTTTTAGAATTCAGAAGCTTCAAAAATATTTTAGGAAAAAATTTTGTTTGAAAACATTTCGAGAAGAAAATTTAGCAGCTTGAAAAAATTCAGAGAAAAAAAATTGAATTTCTTTTTTTTGTTTTTAATTCAAATGAAATCAATTTTCTGATTACAAAAAAAAGTGAAACATCGACCTCGTTTCGAAATTACCTCACGCCCCCCTCCCTCAACAAGAAAAATTATGAAAAGTGGTTTTAAGCTGTAAGTCAATGATTTTTGGCTGTTCAGCTAAAGTTTGAGTTTAGGCTTTAAAAAAATTGGCTTCAAGCTTTAAGCGTAAGTTCAGGTTTTATTTATAAAAATTCATTTCAAGTTTTAAGCTTAAGTTCAAGTTTTATTGATTGGCTTACCCGCATAATTTTAAAGTAGGTACCTATTATTGAAATTTTTACATTGAACAAGAAGTTGAAATTGAATTGCATATTTTTGTCCCAGGGGGATTAGGGTGTCGGGTAGGAAAATTGAGAGAAACATTAATTTTCTTATGTAGGCCGCTCCAAAAATGATATGTTTTTTTTCATTTATTTTTCATTTTCCTGTAAGTATTTGTTTTGGAAGAAAAATTTGATTCAAAAAATGGAAAAAATTTTCCAGTAAGTATTTGTGGAAGAGGGGGGAGGGATAAAATTATATTTTTATCAAAATCGCTCTAATTTCGAAACTAAAAGACATACATTTTTTCTTTTTGGCGCAAATATAGTCCTATCTTGGTACAATATAATGATATTTTTTTCAGATTTTTAACGTTGGGAGAACAGACGAAAAATGCGGGTTTTCATTCAAAAATGCTCATTTCGTCATTCACGCAACCAAAAATTTCGAAATTATTTATTTATGGTATGAATGGGGAAAGGTAACAAATTTTTAAGAATTTTTCATGATTTGTTTTTGCAATGCATTTCAGCCAAAAACCCTTCCTCAAACTTAATTCTCCAATTCCAAAACTATAAAGTAAACATTCGTTCTACTTTTTGAAACTAACCACCACACATAATTAAGAGGACTCCAAAAAAATCTTAGGATGCATTTTCCACCTCCCATCTCACTCCGTTTCACCCCCATCCTCCCAATATTCAGTTTTGTCAGAAAGTCCCATTTTGGTACCTCAATAAACCAAAATTTTGAAATTCATTCGTATTGTAAATGGAGAATGATAATCAACATTGAAAACTTTTTTAGATTTTTTACACCGCGTTTTAGCCAAACAACCACTTAGAAACTTTAAAATCGCTCTACTTTTAGAAGTAAAAGATACTCTCTTATTTATAGATCAGTGAAAATTATTGACAATTACTGAGAAACAGTCCGAATTGCAGCACAGGAGAAAATCATTTAAATATGCTTATGTCCAGTATAAACCCACCTCAAGTTTTCAAAGTGGGATTTTGGCTAGAAGGCGGTGCAAAATAAATCTGAAAAATTCTCAAAAGTTGGTCATGGTCACCACTCCCCGTATACACCACATAAATTTCAAAATTTTAGGTTCATTAGGTTCCGAGATAGGATTTTTTGACAAAAATTCAACATTTTGGGAGGTGGGGGTGAAGGGGAGTGAGGTGGAGGGTTGAAAATACAGCCTGAAATTATTTTTTGGGGTCCCTAATAATGTCTGATGATCAGTTTCAAAAAGTAGCTCTTAGGCCGATTCACCTATCTTGACCGGGGGTACCCTTTATCAATTTTTCAAGAATACTTCATATTTTCAACATTTTTGAACCTCTTAAAATTCATTAATTTTTGAATTTGTTAAAATTTTCTACTGTTCAACTTTTCTTTAATATGTATTTCCAAAATTTTATAATCTTTTAAACTTCCTTATTTCTACAAAATAATTTTTTATTTTTCAATCAGTCGAATTCCGAGAAGTAAGTGTTTTAATATTCATTAATTTTAATTTTCAAAATTTCCTGATTTGAAAAAAAGTCATAAAATTTCTCAACTTTTTAAAATTTATTGATTTTTCAAAATTTATCTTTTGGAATAATCTAATTTAGGTATTTAAAGTTTGTCAACTTCAAAATTCGCTTGAAACGAAAGATCTTTCAACAGTAGACAAAACAAGATTGCAAAAAAATCGGAAGGAAAAACACTTCGCTTCTTTTCTAATCCAGCACGATGTGTGACAATAGGAAAGAACAAATGAAAGTGAAATAAAAGGCCCATTTATACTGGCACTGAATTTGTCGCTGAAAAAGTTGAATCTGTGTTTTCTTACGGGACAGTTTATAATGAGGCACTGAAAGATTCCCTATCCTTTCCATGAAAAGTTGAAATATTTTAACTTTTCACTGACAAATTCACTGCCAGTATAAATGGGCCTTAAAAAAACGATGCCAGGTAAAGAAGTTTGATGCTACCACAAGCCAGGGTTACAATCCTATACAATAGTCCCCTTCTCGTTTACGGGCATCCGAATGCATCTGAGCTCCAACATACTAAAAACAGAACATTATGTGAGAACTCAGATGCATCCAGCTAGTATCGTTCGAAAATTGAACGCTAGCGATGTCTAGATCTCAGATGCATGTACTACTTTAACGTTTCCAATTCGAACAAAAGGAATAGCTATCTGTTATACGTAGTATATTTATAATCAAAGGTCTAACATAATGTCATTATGTCCTTGATCTACTGTAACATAACGTTATGATCATTATGTCTTCAACTGAGATACATTTTCTAAATTTTTTCAAGTCTAACATAATGTCATTATGTCTTGTTCTACCGTAACGTAACGTAACGTTACGTAACGTAACGCTTTTCAAATTTTTGACCCCCACCCCTAAGACATATCCATGTCAAAAATCTAAACGCGAACAACGTGGGTGATTTTTACTCGGATTCGATCGTTTTTCATCTTTTTTCTTCTAACCCTACACAATTTTTTTTGATTCGTCGAAATTCTAGATTATTGAGGTATTTTTGAAAAAAAAAAACAAATACTGACAAGGGTGTTTAATTTGTTTCCTGGGATTCCATTGTTTTTCATATTTTTTCTTCTCATTTTGATTTGTTGAAATTCTAAGCGAGATGTTTTTTCTAAAAATTTGTTGAAAATCAAAGAGATTGGAAAAAAATTCAAAACAGGACCACCGTGGGTGTTTTTTACTCTGATTCGATCGTTTTTCATCTTTTTTCTTCTAACCGTACACAATTTTTTTTTGATTCGTCGAATTTCTAGATTATTGAGGTATTTTTGAAAAAAAAAAAACAAATACTGACAAGAGTGTTTAATTTGTTTCCTGGGATTCCATTGTTTTTCATATTCTTTCTTCTCATTTTGATTTGTTGAAATTCTAGGCGAGATGTTTTTTCTAAAAATTTGTTGAAATTCAAAGAGATTGGAAAAAAATCAAAACAGGACCAACGTGGGTGATTTTACACTCGGATTCGATCGGTTTTCATCTCTTTTCTTCTCATTTTCATTTGTTAAAATTCTAAGCGAGATGTTTTTTCTAAAAATTTGTTGAAATCATAGAGATTGGAAAAAAATTCAAAACAGGACCACCGTGGGTGTTTTTTACTCAGATTCGATCGTTTTTCATCTTTTTTCTTCTAACCGTACACATTTTTTTTACACATGTTTGGATGTTTTTTCTAAAAATTTGTTGAAAATCAAAGAGATTAGAAAAAAATTCAAAACAGGACCAACGTGGGTGATTTTTACTCGGATTTGATCGTTTTTCATCTTTTATCTTCTAACCATACACAATTTCTTTTATGAGGGCGGATGTTTTTTCTAAAAATTTGTTGAAATTCAAAGAGATTGGAAAAAAATCAAAACAGGACCAACGTGGGTGATTTTACACTCGGATTCGATCGTTTTTCATCTCTTTTCTTCTCATTTTCATTTGTTAAAATTCTAAGCGAGATGTTTTTTCTAAAAATTTGTTGAAATTCACAGAGATTAGGAAAAAATCTAAACGCGACCAACGTGGGTGATTTTTACTCGGATTCGATCGTTTTTCATCTTTACAACATTTTTCAAATGTACCCCTTCCTTCTTTCATCCTGAGCATAAGTTTTCCAAGTTTTTTCAAGTCTAACATAATTGTAACGTTATACATTGTTCATTTCATATATTTAGACTTCATCTGTCTTGGGATATTACTATTTCCAGTTTCCATTAACACTAACATAATATCATTATGTCTTCATCTAAAATACATGTTCTAATTTTTTTCAAGTTTAACATAATGCCATTATGTCTTTGTTTTACCGTAATGTAACACTTTTCAAAATTTTCAACCCCCACCCCTAAAACATAATGTCATTCTGTCTTTGATCTATCATAATGTAACACTTTTCAAAATTTTCAACCCCCGCCACTAACACATATCCATGATTATGTCTTCACCTGAAATAAATTTTCCAAGTTTTTTCAAGTCCAACATAATGTCATTATGTCCTTGATCTACTGTAACATAACATTATGATCATTATGTCTTCAACTGAGATACATTTTCCAAATTTTTTCAAGTCTAACATAATGTCATTATGTCTTTGATCTACCGTAACTTAACATTTTTCAACATTTTCAACCCCACCCCTAAGACATATCCATGTATAATATCATTATGTCTTCATCTAAAATAAATTTTCCAAGTTTTTTCAAGTCCAACATAATGTCATTAATAATGACTAGGGCTGAGATTTTTATGCGCTATCAAACTGATTATAAGCACTTATAATAAGCGATTAAAATTGCCTAAAAAAGCATTTATATGCGCTATCAAACCCCACCATGCAGCATATCAAAATGTAGGTATTTTCAATCTGAATGAGGAAATGCTATCAAAATTACTGAATTAGAATAAGGAAAGAAGTAAAACGAGAAAATCATCGAACTATTATTTTCAAATTTTTGTAAAATGACAAAATGATTCAGGAAAAAAAATTGGATCATATTGGATCCAATTGGATCTGATTGGATCCGAAAAATGGCGCGATCAAATCGGATCCAAGTGGATATAAGTAGATACAAACAAATCCAAATTAATCCAAATTAATCCAATTAAAGACATTTTTCTCTTTAAATTGAAAAAATTTGGATCCAATTGGATCAAATTTTATCTAAATTCAAGGAGAAAAATGACTTCAATTTGATCCATTTTGATCCAAATAGATCCAATTAAAGACATTTTTCTCCTTGAAATTTTCAATTTAAAGAGAAAAGTGTCTTTAATTGGATTAATTTGGATTAATTTGGATTTGTTTGTATCTACTTATATCCACTTGGATCCGATTTGATCGCGCCATTTTTCGGGTCCAATCAGATCCAATTGGATCCAATTTTTTTTCCCCGGGGAGTGAAATAAAATAACTACAATAATGTCAATAAGAAAAACATTGAACTTTTATGAAATTATGAGAAAAAAAAACATCATTTTTTTTACTACAAATCGAAAAATTCGTTCACCAAGTCACAGACAAAATGTTGAATTTTTTTTGTAATTTTGAAGAGTTGATTTTTTTTTAAGCTCAAAATTTCAACTTTTATGCTATTTTTTAGTGACTTTTTTTCAAATATGCAAGAACAATCTAAATAAGCGTTAAATAAGCGGTTTAAGGGCATTTTTTTGCCTAAAATAAGCATTTTCAAGCAATTACGTCGAAATAAGCAAAAATATGCAATAACACATTGCATAATTCGGCGTAGAAATGCATGAATCGCAAAAGAAACCATGATATGCAGTATCTACTATCACACTGTCAAATATGCGATATCATAAAAATCTCAGCCCTAGTCATTATGTTTTGATCTACTGTAACGTAACATAACGCTTTTCAAATTTTTAACCCCCAACCCTAAGACATATCCATGTCAAAAAAATGGATTTTCCAAGTTTTTTCAAGTCCAACATAATGTCATTAAGTCTAACATAATGTCATTATATCCTCGATCTACCGTAACATCACGTTATGATCACTATGTCTTCATCTGAGATACATTTTCTAAATATTTTCAAGTCTAACATAATGTCATTCTGTCTTTGATCTACCATAACGTAACATTTTACATTTTTCAACATTTTCAACCCTCACCCCCAAGACATATCCATGTATAATATCTTTATGTCTTCATCTAAAGTAAATTTTCCAAGTTTTTTTAAGTCTAACATAATGTCATTATGTCTTGTTCTACCATAATGTAACGTTACGTAACTTAACGCTTTTTAAATTTTTGACCCCCACCCCTAAGACATATCCATGTCAAAAATAATGAAATTTTAAAGAGATTAGATAAAAATTCAAAACACGACCAACGTGCGTGATTTTTACTCGGATTCGATCGTTTTTCATCTTTTTTCTTCTCATTTTAATTTGTTAAAATTCTGGATGATTGAAATATTTTTGAAAAAAAAAACAAATACTGACAAGGGTGTTTATTTGTGTGCTGGGATTCGGTCGTTTTCAATCTTTTTTCTTCTAACAGTACACAATTTTTTATACGAAAGTGAAGTTTTTTTGTAAAAATTTGTTGAAATTCAAAGAGCTTTGAAAAAAATTATAAAACGACCAAGGTGTATTATTTTGTCACTCAGAATCGATCCTTTTTCATATTTTTTCTTCTCGCAGTGAACAATTTTTTTTAATTCGTTGATATTCAAAGCGATTAGAAAAAAATAGCAAAAAACGACCAAGGTGTGTGATTTTTCACTCTGATTTGATCGTTTTTCATATTTTATGTACTACCGTAAGATGTACATATATTGTGTACAAAAAATTTAAATGTTGTCCAATTTTTGAACCAAACTACGTGACATTTTTTTCATTGAAAAAAAAAGATCAATCAGGGTATCGCTTTGGATGATTTTTGAAAGGATGCAGTAGTTTCTTTCTGTCACGGCTTACAAATACATATTTTTAAATTTTTTCCAGGGAAATTTTTGGCCAAAAAATATATGGATTCTGACTCGAAATCACAAATTTCGGAAAATTGTGCTTCAATTGATAAAATAGGTTACAAATATGGATAATCCGCGATTATAAGTGCTAAAGTTCATATGGACCATTTTTATGAAATTTTCTCCAGTATCAGAAAATTCCAACATTTTCTCAGGCTCCAAAACGTCTCGAAACCACTTTCAATTAATTCAGGAGGATAAAAATAGAGTATATCAAATTTCAGCTTTTTTTGTTGATTAGATCAAATTTTCATATTTTGCAAGACATTGATGGGGCAATTTTGAAAGACTCTGGTGTGGTATAAAAAGAGTTCATTTAGCCTCTGGTGAAACTTCCTTAAAATTTTTATGCCATTCGATTTGTCTTGGTAGAAGATGACTTCGGAACGTATGAACGAATTTTTATGTCACTCCTGGGGTCTGAGGGACAAAAATATGTGATTTCCACCCTAAATTTTTGAAACTTGGCACTTAGGTAGAGATATTAGGAGGGAGTACCTTGAAATTTTTTCAGATTTTTCCGACCACTATAATGATCTTATATTTGACCTTGAAAATGTCAAATCACCCTGGGAGACACAATTTTGGTTCCGGACTGAAATTTAATTTTTTCCTTAAATTTCTCTATGTATTTCATACTTCTTAGAAGTATTAAAGATTTTTATTAGTTGGTGGAAAACTTGAAAAATTCGAAAACCCATTTTTTCACAGTGTTTTTCACTCATAAAACGGTCATTTTGAGTCGAAATTTTTTTTGTCTGTGTCTAATTATACCCCAAAATACGTATTTATACACCATTCACTTTACAGAGGCGACGTCAAGGAGCGGCCTGGGGGGAGCCCCCCAAAAAATTCTGACCCCCGCTTGCCCCCTCCAAAATTTATGTTGTATTCATAAATTTACACTACACTTACATCAGATAGGGATTTTTAAAGTATTAAATCATGAAAAAATGTCTTTTTAGGGCATTGAAAAACCAATTTTTTCAAATCTTCGCCCTCGCCTCGCTTGGGTGTAAACAAAATTACAAATTCTGTAATCTATCTGAGAAAAGAGTCCGGAAGAAAGCTCCCCCACACACACACCATTTTTAGGGAGTGAAAAACGCAGTCCCCCATTTCCACTTCGAAAAAGGAAAAAAAGTTGCCCCAACACCTCTTTCTCCTACAGGCACAGAGTGGCCTATTGAAGACAAAAATCTGAATATTGTCTGGACCGATCGATAAATAACTTCTTTTTTGATTTTAAAATTCCCGAAACAAGAAATCTCGAGAAGGAGATTATTATTTTTCAAAAAAATAAATCCCTCCTGAATTGGAAAGAAATTTAAACGAAAATTTCATATTTTGAAATGAAAACGAATCAAACTACCTCATTATAAAATATTTACCTCTGTCTGGCAGTTTTTTCTTGTTCCTCTTTCCCCTCCAGGCACAGACAGGCATTTTAAAGACAAAAAAACTGAAAATTTTCTGAACCGATCGATAAAAATCTTCTTTTTTGATTTTAAAATTTCTGAAACGAGAAATCTCGATAAGTAATGGATTGATCAGAAAAAAACACAAAAGGTCGGTTCCCTAAGGGATTTGCCATAATTTTAAAACTTCAATTTTTTTTCAAAGAAAAGGGTTTGAAATGGAATTTTTAACTGGCAATGATTTTGTCTAAAAAGTTTTTCAGCTGAAAGTATTTTTAAAATTTTCTTAATTTTTCAGAGTATGAAAAATGGTTAGACCGGGGGAGAAACTTTGAAAATGATTCATTTCAAAAAACATTTTAGTTGAATAATGAAAAATCGTACAAGAATTGTTGAAAAGAAAATTTTGATTCTTTGAAATTTCATGGGGAGAGTTGATTTTTGAGTGATGTTCAAAAAATTTTTGAGTTTGAAAGAAATGCAGGATACCATTTCAGTTTCATAAATTGTAATACCAACATTTATGTCGAAAAACATTTGAGAAAAAGGATGGAATTTGAAGATGTTTCAGTAAAAAGTTTGGAGTTGGGATGTTGGGAAAAGTAGTTGAGAGAAAATGTTGGTTTGAAAAGTGTTTCCTATAAAAAATTGGGCAATGAAAAAATGTTTTTTGCAAAAATTTTTGAAAAAACATTTGTTGGGTGAATTTGTTCTTGAAAAAAATTCGACAAAACAAGCTCAATGAAAATCAGTTCCCCAGGGGATTCGAACTCCCCACCTCTGAAGTGAGAGTCCGCCACTTCATCCTACAGCTATGGCCTGCTTGTTTTATTTGGATGAGAAAATTGTTGTATTGGTCACACTACTCTGTTTCATCCAACTTCAACTTGACTTTTCTCCACTTTGGAAGCATGTGTTTTGGGGATTTTTTGGGCCATAAACCACCTATTGGTCAATCTCTTTTCAACAGTGTTTTTGGTTTTGTTGAGGCGTGCAATAATTACAACGCCAACCTGGCTAGATTCGTATTTGTCTTTAGTACATACCTATTCCTACATAGGATACAGGGTGTTTCATTGATTCGGGCACACCAGCGAAAAAATTTGTTCTTTAGAAAAAAAAACTGAAGATGATGAAAATGAATATGAAGATAATATTAGTTATAATTTAATCCAAAAATAACTGCTGAGAGTAACCAATTTGTTTGCTATCAATTGATGTTGTCAGATTCCCCCAAGACATATCGGTGTCAAAAACCGAATGCTATTTGCATCTGAATAAATAACAAAATTGTTTTTTCATGTCGCAATGCAACTTTCTGAAATAAAATGGGCATTTTATTTGTCTCTCACAGAGGTTCATGATTGTTCAGCAGGAAAGTAACTAAAGTAACATACAGGAATTTTCTGTGTAAGATCAACATATCATGGAGTCTCGAATAGAAGCGTTGAATGAACTAAAAGGAATCGGTGTCAGACTTTTTGAGACACACAAATTATCTATGGAAAGTGAGTAAAAGTTTATTTTATGCAACAATAAAATGGTACCTAATGTTTCAATTTCAATTTCCTTCTCCAGTTCTCAATGAAACAATCACTGGAAGTGAAGAGCTGGAACAATACCGCAAAGATATTGCCTCAAACAAACATCTCATACAAGAAAAGAGATGTACAGTTTCCCAATTGGAAAAGAGAAGTCAACTGTTGGATAAACAAACAATAAATTTGGAAGCAATTTTGAAGGAGAAAAAACAATGTGCTCAGGATCAGGCTGATTTATTGGTAAGATGCATTTCCAAAATTGAATACACATCAATCTGTTGATAAAGTCTCATCGTATCTACATTTTGTTGAATAAGAAAAAGGATCAGTATGATATTCTTTCTGCAAGATCATCCTACTGTGACCATGTCTACAAATTTATTGAAGAAAATGAAAAAAAAAAGATATCGCTCATCAGTAGTGAAGACAATAATTTGACAGGTGTGTAAATCTATTACAATCAATAATTCAAATATCAGCTTCTTAACATTAATGTTTCACATTGCAGAAATGGATGATATTTGTAAGCAGGTTGAAAATTTGGAGAATAAATTGAAAGAATTGAATGAACGCATTTCAGTACACCAATCTACCCTGAAAGAACTCCAATCCGTGGAAAATACCCAACGAGAAGAAGAGTTTAGGTGACCATCATTTATGTATAGAATTATCATGTTCCAGTGTACTCAGTGATTATTATGCACTTCCGACTCATTGATTACAGATATCAGCAGATTTTAAACAATAAGAGAGAAACATTGAAAAATTTAAAGGAGCAGAGACTCAATCTACAGGAAAAAGAATTACGTCAGCAAAATGAACTCAATCTACAGGAAAAAGAATTACGTCAGCAAAATGAACTCAATCTACAGGAAAAAGAATTATGTCAGCAAAATGAACTCAATCTACAGGAAAAAGAATTACGTCAGCAAAATGAAACGGAAAACTTATTCAGGTAATGTGTACAATGTAATATTCTGCAATAGCCCTACATAACGATATTGATTGAAAATGAAATTATCAATAAATTCAAGGGATGAGCGACTGGATCAACAAGGAGAAAAATTGTGTCAACAAAATGAATCAGAAAATTCATCCGGGTAATGAATACATTGTATATTTTTTTATCAATACCCATTCATAACAATTATTTAATTGAAAATTAAATTGATAATAAATTCAAGGGAACAGCAACGCGATCAACAGGAAGAAGAATTAAGTGAGCGAAATGAATCAGAAAAGTTATTTAGGTAATGGCTGCTTTGTATATTTCTTAATATCTCTTCATAACGATATTGATTGAAAATAAAGTAATTAATCATAACACAAGTTGTCAAAATTAGGGTGTCAGTAAAATCACTTTCAAAATTGCTTTGAAATTTTACTTCACCTAAAGTATTCTTGAAGAGTTGCCAGTTGATAACCTTCAGTGGAATTTCACTTTGCATTTGTAGTTTTGTATGGATTGAGATAGGTATCGGCAGGTGATCTGAGCTAAGTTCTTGAATGACATCTTGGTCTATAGCATATGAAATATTTCTGAGTAGACAAATTTTGAGGTATTTTTGTTGTGTTTTCTTCGGTTTTCCACAGTGAAATACTTATCAAATAATAAAAAGCTCTGGATGAATCATCCAAGGAAATTCTGTTTTGAAAAAATTTGGTGGAATTTTCAAAAAAAAAAACAAGGAAAATTCCCAAGAAACCAATTTTTTGAAAATAGAAGCAGTATTTCTCCCAATCAGAGTAATAAAACTTTGAGTGAAGTTTTCAAAAAAAAATTAACACACTTTTTCCATTAGGGTATAAACCTTGGATCATGGATATGTTTAAATGTACTATACGTTCTTCTTGTTATATTTCGAAATATTTCCCCTTTTCAAGTTAAACATACCTAATATCAATTTGTCTTGATTTCCTTTTTTTATATCTAACATAATATCATTTTAACTTGACCTAAAAACTTTCAACTTTTGCTAAACCCACATTTTGAAAAGACCGATTCTTCTTTTCTTTTCCATAGTTTAATAAACATAATGTCATTATGTCCTAAAACCTAAAAATGTATTTTATCTTAAGTTTTTTACATCCAACATAATATCTTTATGTCTAATCTAAAAATGTAAATCAGTATTCTCTGCTAAACCGACATTTTGAAAACACTGATTCTTCTTAAACATTAGGTTTTGACCTGAAAATGTTTTTCACCTTAAGTTTTTTATATCCAACATAATATTGTTATGTCTTAATCCAAAAACATTACATCATCAGCATTCTACGCTAAACCCACATTTCGAAGAGACTAATTCTATTTTCTTTCACGGTTTAAGTTTGATAAACATTATGTCATCAGGTATGTCTTAACCTAAAAATGTTTTTCATCTAAAGTTTTTAAGTCCCAACATAATATATTGTTATGCTCCAATCGAAAAACATTACATCACCATTAACATTCTTCCCTAGACCCACATTTTGAAGACACTAATTCTTCCACTGTCTAATAGATATATATGTCCTCAACTCCTCATCACAATTTCTTTCCAATTTGTTAAATATCCAACATGATATCATTATGTCTTGACCTAAAAATATTTTTAATGAAGTTTTTCAAGTTTAACATAATGTAATTAAGTCTTGATCTTCAAACATTACGTAACCACCACCAACATTATATTTTGCCTCCCAGCCCTAAAAAATCACAACATCATCAACATCTTTAAACCCTAAAATGCACACATCACCCAACCTTTCAAACCCACTGTTTGAGTCTGACACAATGTTGTTGTGTCTTAATACAAAAGCGTGTTGTAACTTTAACCAATATTACTGTAAAAGTGTAACATAATATCATTATGTCTTCATCTGAAATCAATTTTTTTCAAGTGTTTCCAAGTCTAACATAATGTCATTATGTCTTGATATAACAACATTATGTAACTGTAAAATTACATAACAAATTTTTTCCAAGTCCAACATAATATCACTATATCTTCATCTGAAATACCAAATATATCCAAGTTTTCTCGAGTATAACATTATGTGTTTATGTCTCAATCTAAAAACCCTTATGTAATCATCCCAGCGTTACGTTACAATCCTAGCGTTACTCAACACTTTTCAAATTTTACCCCCCCCCCCCCAGCCCCAAGACATATCCATGTCAAAAGTGATATTCTCTCATTGTTTGTTGCGAAAACTGAAGAACTTGCTCTGAGGGCATGTTCATCAAAACCTTCAAAAAATTAAACAGCATTTTGATCAAACACATTCAATCATCATTTTTATTTCAGATTTCACTGCAAGAATTGCCGGGCTCCATTTAGAGCGGTTTTTGGAGAAGGTGGATTACGCCAACATGAAAAAGCATGTTGCACAAAATGGAAAAAGAACCAGCACCGTTGCCTCATCTGTAAAAAAATCTACCAGAAAAGGAATGCATTCAACTTCCATTTAAAAAATGCTCATAAAAAGTCAACATGAAGAATGATATATTTACAGAAGAGATTAACCACATAGTTTATTCATTTTGATTTACATTATAAACAGTTTTTTATTTTCAGATACCATTGGTCTAGTATTTAATGTACATATAACTTTATTAACATAGTCATGATTCAAAATCTTATTTTATCAAATAATAATATGTTTACTTACGGTAATTTTTAATTGTATGCGATGAAAAAAGGTTAATTTTGATCACATAACATCTCATAGATTATAACTGATCGTTCTGTATACTTTTTTAATTACTGTGTAATTACCGATAATTACCGTCAGGGAAGGGAGGGGAAATCACAGTGCCGTCATGATTATAATGATGTAATTATCATGACATCATCATGGTGGCTGGAAAGTCACGTGGCCAAATCCAAAAAAAAGTTCGAAAAATTCCCTCCAAAAAAATTGAAACGAGAGCCAAAGTGCTCAAAGTGCAAAAAGGTTGGACACTTGGCGAAGAATTGTTGGACCAATCAAAATTCTTCACCTCACTGAGATTTGAAACGCTATCTGTGTGGCAGAAATGGTCACATTGGAAAGCAGTGTCCATGTTATGACTACAAAGCAAATTCTAAGCGATTGGAGATTGCTGATACAAATTCATCAACTCGGAAACCATCGAACAATCCCAAACCATGGCAAGCCTTCCGAAGGCTTTGTTAACTGCTGATTTGTCGTATGTCGAAGACAAATCATCAGCCAACGTCGCGTTTTCAAACACATGGTAAATACGAAAGGAATCTTGATTAACAAACGACCCTTAACAAATAATGTGGAGGTAAGAGTCGCCAAACCGGATACGTCGATCTCTCATTTCTCAATTGGTGATTTACCTGTAACAAACAAAAATGGGGTAAATTTTATTATGAAAAATGTTAGTTATATTCCTGATCTATCGTATAATTTAATGTCAGTAAGCCAAATCCGTAAACTTGTGGTGTAATCTGAATTGGTAGGTACCTAGTTAAAATGAGAAATCATTTTACCTAAGTACATATCAGGTAATGCATTATAATTAGGGTGGGGATTTTTATGATTTGTCATATTTTGCTACGTTAATGATGATTGCGCTAGGGCACTATAAAAGGGGGTATGCTGGTCAACCATATTGTGCCTTAGAAACGCCCAAGCGCTGAAACTTGTTCCACCATGTTACGCGGGAGTTCGAATGTGACCGGCTTGATCGAACTTCCGCGTAACGTCGTGGAACAAGTTTCAGTGTTCGGGCATTTTCTAAGGCACAATATGGCTGACCAGCATACCCCCTCTTATAGTGCCCTAGATTGCGCATATCACTAAGATCTTCGCAATGCATGAAATTTAGAGTAAAATGAGCCCTATTTATTATTGCATATTTTGCATATTTTGGCCATAAATGCATAATTTATCATATTTCTGACAATTTAAGCGCATACTTCGGCATATTTTGCAGGGTTAGAGCATATTTTAACAATTTTGACATTTTTGACCAATTTTCCCTTTTTTTTGACCAAAAAAATGGCATTTCTGAAAAATCGCCCAAAAATATGATTAAAAAAATTTTTAAAATCACATTTTTCTCTCCGTGTCTGTTATAAATTACGATATTTCTTGTGTGTACTCGGTTAGTAATAGCTATTAGTGACTTCGGAGCCTTACAATCACAAACATAATGGTACCGCCGAATGTTTTATGCGTACTATTAGCGAAAAACTCTGTTCTCTCTTGTTCGATTCAAAATTGCCTAAACGATTTTGACCGTACACGCTATGTACTGCTACGTTTCTCTACAATCGTCTTCCATGCACCCCGATAAACGATAAGAGCCGGTATCGTCTCTGGTTTGATCGTGAACCTATGTTCAGTTATGTCAGGATCTTTGGCTATGTCGCTCGAGAATTTGTTCCTAAAGAAAAAAGATCAAAATTAGATCCTTAATCCGTAGAAAAAATGTTTTATACAGTTTAAAAACGTCGCCGCAAAATTGGAATAAAAAATTAAAGTCGGTTCTCGAAAAATGAGGATTTAAACAATTCAGACTGAGCTTGTACAAGAGTCGCGCTCTGGTGGAGAAAGTGAAACGGTCAAACAGTTTTAAATTTAACATTGGTTCTTATGGGAGAATCTCATTTTTTGAACATTTTTTAATAAATGCTAGAAAAGTATACATTTTTAAGAACGTTTATTTGAATTTTCATATTCGCCATGGAATTGCCTTTCCAATGACTCATCACAACCCAAATTTCATTCATTTAATGTATTTTTTTCCTTTTTTAAATGTGGCCGTTGCGTGAAAAAACCATCACTTCACTTCATTTCATTCACAAAACGGTCTAATTTGAAACAGAAAAACAATACATTAAATAGATGAAATTTTGGTTGTGATGAGTCATTCAAAAGGTAATTTCATGGCGAATAAGAACATTCAAATGAACATTCTTAAAAATGTATGCTTTTCCAGCATTTATCAAAAAATATTCAAAAAATGAGATTCTCACATAAGAACCAATGTTAAATTTAAAACCGTTTGACCGTTTCCGTTTCTTATCAGTGATTTTGACTAGAGCGCCACAGCCCTGCTCTGTCCCAATCGGAAAACGATCCATGCGTTTATGTAAACGCCGAGGGTGATAAAATCTGTTGTATTTTTGTAATTTTTGTTGATGATTTTCTCATAACCAGTGAGGACGATGAGCTAATCGAATGACTCATCGACCAATTAAATGAAGAATTCGGCATTCGCGATTTAAAAGAACCTAGCAAGTTCATCTGAATCTAGATAAATCGAGTAGAAAATGAAACATAATTACATCAGCAATCGTACATTGGTGAGCTGATCATTAAGTATGTTCTCGAAGATTTGAATCCGATCTCCACGCCGATGGAACCGTGTTTAAAAATTGTGAACAAAACGCTTGATAAATCGTACAAAACCAAAGTTCGAGGTATACTTGGTTCACTGTCGTACATCGCTCGTGGAACTTGTCCGGACATCAGCTTCCCCTGTAAATTTCTTGTGTCGATATCAACATGTTGCTAACGAAGAAATATTTATGTACACAAAGCGCATCGTTTGTTACCTAAAAACAAAGTTAGAGTATTCGTTAATTTATACTGATAATTGTAATCGCGATTCGTACATGTTAAAGTTGTACTCGGATTCAGACTTCGCTGGAGATGATACCGACAGAAAATCTACGACCGGTATCATAGTCTCCTTGAAAGGTAACATCGTCGATTGGGCAATGAAGAAGCAAAATTGCATTGCTTTATCTTTGGCTGAAGTGGAATACGTAGCGCTTTCTTCTGCTGCAAAAGAAGATCGATCATGGCTGAACTTTTTGAACAGCCTAGATCTCAACATAGACGTCGTACCAATATTCTGCGACTCTAACGCGACAATTTCCATTGCCAATACCAAAGAATCGCGTCAGACTAGACATATAGACGTCGAGTATCATCATGTATGATATTTGATAAGATTGTAGGTATGTTGGGGGAATCCTACAAGCCAACGGATGTGGCTATCTTACCTATACCTCTCTGAGCAAGGCGATGCCACCGAGCTACAAAGAGAGGAAGACTGTAGCCAACAAACAACACAGCTGATACAAAATCAAGTCGTTTATTACACAGGTTGGCTTCAATGTACAGAATCCAGAAAATAGGTTATAAGCATGTCGCCACACAGTTTACCTAAGAGAAGCTACTCTAGTACTGTGTGGCGAGAGGCACTACACACCCCCTTGCCAGAAATTTTCAAAAAAAAATACAGAAAATTTCGCTTAAAAAAAATTTGAAAAAAAAGGGGAAAAATATGGTTAAATTTAGGTAATTTACAAAAAAACATAAGCTTAGATAGGTACCTACTTTAAATCACACAAAAATTGATAATATTTAATAAAAAGATTTACAGTTTAAAATATAACATTAAAGATAAAACTGAATCATGTATGTAACAGTACTTAACATATTACAACTTACATTATTCTGATTGATATTTTTGGTATCGAAATTGTTTCATGGATTATAGTAGCGAATTTGTACAATTTTATTGGTAGGGAAATGAACTTTACGTCCGGAGCGTAATATTTTGGCAACCTCTACCTTATTTATTGGATCACTTTGAATTTTACTTTGGTCATTGGAACGCAGTACTCTTTTATTACTTGTATCAGTTGGATTTTTGGTTGCTAACTTTTCTTTGGGCTGCTGTACTGGTTCATTATTTAACAAGAAGGCAGGTTTCAATCTATCTATTGAAACAGTGACTTCCTTGCCATTTATACTGATTTTGAAAGTTTTTTCTGATCTTTCAATTACCAGGTAGGGACCATCGTAAGGTGGCTGCAAAGGTTTCCTCACAGCATCGTGACGTAGGAAAACATGAGTGGCCTTTTGCAACTCCAGATGAATGAAAGTTTTTGTCGTTCCATGTTTTAGTGTTGGAGTTGGTTTTAATGACTGCATCGTTTCCATTAGTAATTTTAAAATTTGGTGGCATCCTGGTCGATTGGAGTTGAGTCAAAAAATTGGCCAGGAAGTCTCAGTGATTGTCCGAATACAAGGTTGCTAGGTGCGGCATTTAAATCTGTGATGACGCAATTCCGTAACCCTAGTAATACAGACGGTAGTTTATCTACCCAATTATTTGTCAAGTGACACATTAACGAGGCCTTGAGCGCACGGTGCCATCTCTCAATTTTTCCGTTTGCAATTGGATGGTACGCAGTAGTTCTGGATTTTTTGATACCAAGCAGCTTAGCCAGTTCTTTAAAAAGATTTGACCCAAATTGTCTTCCTTGGTCTGTCGTTATTTTTTTCAGGGACTCCAAATCTGGCTATCCAGTTTTCATAAAATGCTTTCGCTACAGTTTCAGCTGTCATGTCTGGTACAGGTATAGCTTCTGGCCAACGAGTAAAACGTTTGTGATGGTGGGAGAGGTCCAACGATATCGATATTTACGTGTCTGAATCGTACTTTGGGTATTTTGAATTCCGCTAAAGGACTCCTTGTATGTTTGTTGATTTTTGTGCGTTGGCATGGAATACAATTAAGGACCCAATTTTTAATGTCTTTGTATAACCCAGGCCAGATGTAGCGTTCTCTGACCATGTTGATCGAAGCTTTCTCACCAGGATGAGATAAAGAGTGGCAAAGTTGGAAAGCTTGTTCTCGAAATTCTGGCGGTAAAAACGGACGGATTGAAGATGAGGCAATATCGCACCAAATTTGCTCATTTGATCCTGGAATTTTCACTAGTTTGAGATTAAATTTTGTAGATTTGGATTGTAGAATGTTCTGAAGTTCCTGATCACTACGTTGTGCTATAGCTAATTTGGAATAATCAAGATCAGGTTTTTGAATTTCCTCAATTCGTGAAAGAGCGTCGGCAGGAGCATTTTCAGAACCACGAACATGTTGAATATCAGTTGTAAATTGTGAAATGAAATCGAGGTGTCGAAATTGTCGAGGCGATGCTTTTTCTGGTTGTTGTTGAAATGCATAAATCAATGGTTTGTGATCAGTGTATAAAGTGAAATGTCTGCCTTCTAGATATTGGCGGAAATGCTTGATTGCAGCGTAACAGGCAAGCAGTTCTCGATCATAAGCACTATATTTTGTTTGAGCGTTATTGAGTTTTTTGGAAAAGAATGCGATTGGTTCGAAACTGTCACCACGTTTCTGTTGTAGGACTGCTCCCATTGCTCGATCTGAGGCGTCTGTCATGAGAGACAGTTCAAGGTCAGGATCGGGATGTACAAGTAGAGTTGCTTTACATATTTGGTCTTTTGTTAATTCAAAAGCTGCTTCAGTTTCAGGTGTCCAAGGCACAGGTCGTTTATCGTTTTTCTTTGAATTTCTGGTCAACTCGTTTAATGGCGCTTGTGCTTCGGCAGCTTTTGGTACACAAATACGATAGAAATTTATTAAACCGATGTATCTCTTTAGTTCGACGATAGTTCTAGGTTTCTGGTAATTTTTTATCTTCTCGACTCTTTCAGGCAAGGGGCTAATACCATTTTCACTGACATTGTAACCCAGGAAAGGTACTGAAGTTGCACCAAAAGTACATTTTTCCTGTTTAATTACTAAGCCATATTCCTCGAGCTTTTGGAAAAGGAGTCGTAAGTGCTCTCTATGCTCTTCCTCAGTTTCAGAAGCAATTAAGATGTCATCTAAATAGGCATAGCAGAAATCTAAATCTCGTAGTATGGTATGGATAAAACGTTGGAAGGTTGAGGCAGCGTTTTTCAAGCCAAATGGCATCGCTGTAAATTCAAACAATCCAAACGGTGTAATTATCGCAGTTTTGTGAACATCATCTGGGTGAACGAGTATCTGATTATATGCTCTAATTAAGTCGATTTTTGAGAAAAATTTTTTCTTTGCCAGTAACGTATTGAAAGTTTGGATATGTGGCACAGGATATCTGTCTGGTTTCGTCTTTGCGTTTAAAACACGATAATCGCCAGTTGGTCGCCATGAGTCACCTTTTTGGGCAAGATGTAGGGGACTTGACCAGTCGCTTTTTGAAGGGCGGCATATTCCCATCTGCATCATTAAACGAAACTCGTTTTTTGAAAATTGGAGTCTCCGTGGAGATAATCGACGAGCTCGAGCTCTCGCAGGTGTGCCTTCGGTTATAATCCGGTGGAAAACACCATGTTTGCGAGGTTTATTAAATGCTGCAGTTTTTACAATTTCTGGGAATTCCTTTAAAATATCCGCATATGGGGATTCTTGATTTATAACTTTGATACTCTCGTATTCTGTGTTTGTGTCCAGAGTACCTCTTGATGTTAAATGAGTTGTGCCATCGATTAATCGTTTATGGCATAAATCTACCCATAAATTATGTTTGGCGAGAAAATCTGCTCCAATAATCGGCTGTTGGACATCGGCGATGGTGAATTGCCAAGGGAAACTTCGACGGAAACCTAGTGAGACATGTAGACATCTCTCACCATAGGTATCAATTCGACTGTTATTGGCTGCATACAACTTGAGATCTTTGACGTGTTTTTTATCTTCTGGTTTTGGAGGAATTACGGAAATGTCAGCGCCGGTATCGATTAAAAAGACAAATCCATTTTTGCGATCACGGATTACGAGTCTATGTTGAGCTGGGCCGATTGATTGGATTGCGTCGCTGGGCTGTTGGCACAACGACGATAAATTTAGTTTTTTGAATCATTTTTGGTTTTAAAATCACAAGGCTCGTCACATTTATAAGCCCTTTTCCCAAATTTATAGTGATAGTAGAAGGTTGGAAATCTTTTGAGTTGCTCGAACAGCATTAACTGAATAAGTTCGTTTTAATTCTGCCAACTCGTTTGCCACTGTTTGAATCATACTTATTAGCGTTGTATAATCCGCTTGATTCTGTACGGCATTCACGGTAGTTACTGTATGTTTGATCAATTTATCAGCCAATATTGCCAAATCATCGAGTTTGACTTTCGAGGGGGATCCATCAAGAATCAATTTAACCATTGGTGGAAGGTGTTTGAAAAAAACTGTTTTAAGGAATATATCGGTTACCTTCTCACCAGCTACGTTACGCATTTCCTTTAAAAATACGGATGGTTTTTTATCGCCCATTTGCATTTTGTTTAATAATTTTTCGGTTTTCTCATCGTCAGATTGTTCATATGCCCGGATTAATTCTTCTTTAATTGTGGTGTATGGTGTAATTTCGGGCTTTGCAAGAATATGTTCTCTAACCATTAACATGTCAACTAAGTTCAGTAAAACATAATCATATTTTGTGTCTTCTGTAGTAATTCCAGAGTTTCTAAATTGTGTTTCCAATATTTTAAACCAAAGCAATGGATGATTGATCAAAAGGCATAAAATTATAAATTTCTGGTAAAATTCAGGTATCTTGATAATTGACTGGAACAATAGAGAAAAAGGTTGCTGGACACTGGCAACACTGGTGTTGAACTGCAGTGGCTGGGTAACAGTGGTAGACAGCTGTAGAGTTGAAGGATAGGTCCCTGTACTGGATCACAGCTGATGACAGAGCAGGTACAATACTGGCCACTGGACTGGAGAAGTTGTTTAGGTTCCCAGAAGAGACGCGGCTAGGTACACTTTTGCAAGGAGCGGTACACTCGCGGAAACACTCTCGGTACTAGGCACGGTACATTTCAAAGTCGCGGTCACCAATGTAGGTTTTTGGGGGGTATCCTACAAGCCAGCGGATGTGGCTGTCTTACCTATACCTCTCTGAGCAAGGCGACACCACCGAGCTACAAAGAGAGGGAGACTGTAGCCAACAAACAACACAGCTGATACAAAATCAAGTCGTTTATTACACAGGTTGGCTTCAATGTACAGAATCCAGAAAATAGGTTATAAGCATGTCGCCACACAGTTTACCTAAGAGAAGCTACTCTAGTGATGTGTGGCGAGAGGCACTACAAGATCAAAGATCATACACATCGTAAAAATTTCCTCCGTTGATAATGTCGCCAACATCCTTACTAGGTCAACCACCAGGATCGTGTTCAAACAGTTATCAAAGGATTGTCAAACATTTGAAATGCATTTTCCTGAAATATATGAAATGAAAACTTTTAAACTCAAAAAATTTTTGAAAAAATCAGTTCAATTTTTGGCAACAGTCATAAAAACTGAAAATCATTCCACTGAAGCTATGTTCGCGTCAAATTAAATATATTTCACCATTCGCATTTGATTGTTGGACAATTTCAAAGCTTTTTTCTGAGATTTCCGAAATGGGAATTTTTGGACTCAAAAAAGTTTCAAAAAAATCAGTTCCTCTCTCGGCAAGAGTCATAAGAATAGAAAATCATTCCACTGTGGCTATATTCGCATCAAATTAAATATATTTCACCATTCGTATTTGATTGTTGGACAATTACAAAGCTTTTTTCTGAGATTTCTGAAATGGGAATTTTTGGATTCGAAAAATTTTCGAAAAAATCAGTTCAATTTTTGACAACAGTCATAAAAATTGAAAATCATTCCATTGAAGCTATGTTCGCGTCAAATTAAACATATTTCACCATTCGTATTTGATTGTTGGACAATTACAAAGCTTTTTTCTAAGATTTCTGAAATAGGAATTTTTGTATTCAAAAAATTTTCGAAAAAATCAGTTCAATTTTTGACAACAGTCATAAAAATTGAAAATCATTCCATTGAAGCTATGTTCGCGTCAAATTAAACATATTTCACCATTCGTATTTGATTGTTGGGAAATTTCAAAGCTTTTTTCTAAGATTTCTGAAATGGGAATTTTTGGACTCGCAAAAATTTTGAAAAAATCAGTTCCTCTCTCGGCAAGAGTCATAAGAATAGAAAATCATTCTACTGTGGATATTTTCACGTAAAATCATTCACCTTCTACCATTCGTACTCGATTGTTGGACAATTGAAATGCATTTAATTGAGATTTTTGAAATGTAAATTTTCAGACTCAAAAAAATTTCGAAAAAATCAGTTCCTCTTTCGGCAACAGTCATTAGAATAGAAAATCATCAAAACAAAATCTCTAAAAAAGAATTAGTCCCCCGCCCTGTAGGGGTAGAAGTGTAAGATTTTTTTTTACCTTATGACGGGGAGTTAGCATAACTTATCTACGAATAATACCTATCTAGTTTCAATTTTTGTTCCTCATAAGTATTTTGGTAATGAAAAGTTCTGATATCATGGTGAAATCCGCCCTAACAAAAGAATTCTGCCACTTCTGGGAAACAAAGTGAAATTTTTTTTTATAGTAAAATATTATAAAATGTTTTGATATAATAGTGTAATCTGTCCAGAGTGAAGCAACAAATTGAGCAATCCACATTCATCACAGACACTGCAAAGAAAATTTCCATCAATGCCAAAAATGAAAAAAAATTCTGGGGCGGACAGAGCTCTTACATAATCTTAGCAATCTAACCTCAATCCAAGAGCTCTGTCCGCCCCAGAATTTTTTTTCATTTTTGGCATTGATGGAAATTTTCTTTGCAGTGTCTGTGATGAATGTGGATTGCTCAATTTGTTGCTTCACTCTGGACAGATTACACTATTATATCAAAACATTTTATAATATTTTACTATAAAAAAAAATTTCACTTTGTTTCCCAGAAGTGGCAGAATTCTTTTGTTAGGGCGGATTTCACCATGATATCAGAACTTTTCATTACCAAAATACTTATGAGGAACAAAAATTGAAACTAGATAGGTATTATTCGTAGATAAGTTATGCTAACTCCCCGTCATAAGGTAAAAAAAAATCTTACACTTCTACCCCTACAGGGCGGGGGACTAATTCTTTTTTAGAGATTTTGTTTTGATGATATCAGTTGTTTTTTATACGTAGTTTTGGCTAAATGGAATGAATAACCAGAATACAGTTGTGGACTAAAAATTGACGCCAGTCAATAATCAAAGTTTAGAATATTGAGAAGTTAAAAAAAAAAACGTATTTTATAAAAATTTGAGTCTTGAAGAAATTTTTGAAAGAAAATTAAGTTTAAAAACATTTAGAAAAAATATTGTAGTTGATAACAATTTCGCCAAAAGAAGGTGGAGCTGGAAAAAAATTTTATAAAAAAATTGAGCTGAAAAATCAGTCGGAAAAATTTTGGAGTTAATGAAATAGTTGAGAGAAAAATGAAAATTTGATTTGATTTGAGTTGAAAAAAATACCTAAGAAAAAATTGAGTTAAAAAATCAGTCGGAAAAAATTTTGATTTGATAAAAAAATTCAGAAAAATTTGAAGTTGATGAAAGTATTGAGAAAAAAATTGATTTGAAATGGGGGAAAAAATAAAACAAATTTGGAGTTGGAAAAAATATTTGCAAAACATTAAAGCTGATAAACTTTTTGTCAGAAAAATTTGGAGTGAGAAAGAAATTGTAGAAAAAAATTTGAGTGAAGAAAGGTTTAAAAAAAAGTTTGAGTCGAAAAATTGTTTGAAAAAAATTGGAGTTTAAAAATACTGAGAAAATTTTATACTAGTAAAAATTGTCAAAAATACTACAGAATTGAAAAAAAAACTAAAAAAAGTTCATTTATGTGTTTTTTAAGTAATCAGTAATCCATGGTAAATAATGTAAAAATAATTGTTATTACGACTCCACTCTTTGTAATAGGCAATCTGAAAAGACTATAACTAGTGCAAAAAAAGAAGAGGAGAAATAGCTCCACCTCAAGGATTGATTACTATCACTAAATTCGCCAAATTTGGCAAAACTCTCCTTTTGAAATTAACATTAATTTTCAGAAAGGGTAACAAGCTTTAGAAAGCTTTAAATGATTTGAGATTTTAAACATGTATAGTTTATACATGTCTTCAATCGCTTTTGTTATTGCCGAAGCTCAACGAATAACAGTTATTTATTATTCGGAGCTTCAACTTGGTTCATTTTCAAAATTTTTGAAAAATTTACCCCCCTCCAGAATGCTTAAAAAAAGTCCAATTAATCTGAAATTTTCGCCATTTTATGCATTTTTATCCAAGGAACACGATTTTGAGGCCCATTTCCCGTTTTTCAAAATTTTGGGGCTCCAAATGGGGGGGGTGAAGGGTCAATTTTCAAAATTTTGAAAATCCGCTTGGAACATTTTCTCGGGATTTACGAGTACAGCCCATCCCCAAAATTTCGTAAAATTTCATTCACACAATTTTTCTCTATCTCTGTTACAATAAAAAACTGATTTTGTCATAATCACAAATTTCAGCAAAATTTGAGGTTCCAGATCTCCGCGAAATTTTAACAAACAAAGTTCGTTTTGGTCTCAAAAGAAGGAGCTTAAAAAATTAAGAAACTTTGTAATTCAAAGTTCTTTAATTGAACAAGCCCTTTCCGAAAAAATTGGATTTGAAAAACTTCGAAAATCACGAAAACTGTGTCCAAGTTAGTCAGAGAATAGATAGTGTGCACGCTGTTCCGACGTTTTCATTACATTTTACGGTTCTGACTGTGTAGGGCGGGGGGGTCACTAGCGTGACCCATGATCATTCTACTGTGGATTTTTACTGACTTTTCTTGAAAAGTCAGGTATTAAATTTGTTGGCGCGGTGAGACTTGTGGTCGGGGGTGAGTTTTCTTTGCGTTTTGGGTCATTTGGAACACAACTGTACCATTCGTTCATTTTAACCTTTCCTTATATACATATATATATATTTGCACCCGACCGTAGGTTGTGAGCCAAAACTGGCATGTATCCGTATATGTCAGCCAGTGGCTGGCTTCTCCTTAAACGTATATATGTTAGACTCAAAGTCCGAAGTTGTACACATCGCAGTTTGTACAGGTGATTTTGTACAAACCGCGGTGTGTCCGTACAGCTCGTACTCTATCGAACTTTGTACAACTTGTTTTGTACAATGCGCGATATGTACGTTCAACACTGAACCAATCGCGGAGTGTCCGGACAATGCTGACACTCTGTACAACCAGTCTGTACAAACTCCGAAATAAAGGTTTGAGACCATTCATAAAATTATTTGTATGCTTTCAAGCTGTTATTTAATCAGTAATGTAACTGTACTTGAGATAAGGTGGAGCTTTTAAAAGTTATACTGCTCAAAATGGGTTGGATGAAATTGTCTCAAATTTGTAAATCTGTATTTTTCAAGATGATCTGTACAATCTCTCGTATGATTTTGTCGTTACATCAATTATTTTATGAAAAAATTGAATTCAAAAATTCAGAATTTTTCCCAAAAAAATCCAACGATTTTCGGGGATTTTCAAATTCAATTTTTTTGTAAAATAATCGATGTAATAAGAAAATCATACGTGAGATTGTACAGATCACCTCGAAGAATACAGATTTACAAATTTGAGATAATTTCATCCATCCCATATCGAGTACCTAGTATAACTTTTAGAAGCTCCCATAAGCGCAATGTAAATTGGATAGGCAAAATATTTTGGAGAATATCCTAATAAATGAATTTTTTTCGGCGCTTTGTTTTCCAGCTTTTATTTCGGAGTTTGTACAGACTGGTTGTACAGAGTGTCAGCACTGTCCGGACACTCTGCGATTGGTTCAGTGTTGAACGTACATATCGCGAATTGTACAAAACAAGTTGTACAAAGTTCGATAGAGTACGAGCTGTACGGACACACCGCGATTTATACAAAATCACCTGTACAAACTGCGATGTGTACAACTTCGGACTTTGAGTCTAACATATACATCCTCATGTATGTATTCAACCGCATAAGTCGAACAGCAGTGTTTCTTCATTTGTGAGATAGATTTCACTACTTTCAGAGGAATGAGTTTAGATCAAAGGGCGTTAAAGGGGTTGCATAACGTTGAATACTTCGGCATACAATTGAATAATTTACCTAATTCTGATCAGTTCGAAGACGTGGTGTTTGTCAAAACAGATTCAAAATTGTAATGTACCATGGTATTGGAAGGTACCTAAGTTGAAGTAAAGTTGAGTGAATGGATAGGGGAAAAATCGCCACTGTTTCTTGGTATAAAAATATCTCTACAAAGAGTGAAAATTGAACGACATATTACGCCTTTCCGGACAACAAAAAAAAATTATTCTAAAAAAATTACACACGTGTACCTATCGGTGATGTAAAAATACATTTGTGTATTAAATTTGAACACAATCCATTCGGTAAAAGCGGAAAAAATGGGAAAAAATCATGATTTGGAAGAAAATAACGCTAGAAAAGAAAAAACCCAGCTGCGGCGTATAACATACAATGTACTTTATGCAGTAAGAGCAGAAAATCAGAAAATTGTGATGAGAATGACAAAAAATAAATTTTCTCGTGTTCTACTGAATGGATTGTGTTCAAATTTAGCACACATATGTATTTTCACATCGCGGATACACTTGTGGAATTTTTAGTTTGAAAATTTATTTTTGTAATCCAAAAAATAAAAATGTACGTTTAAACTGCGATGGGGGCACGGGGTTACCCCTCTGATAAAATTAACTCAAAATGTGGATTCAGCAACCTCTATTGAAGAAGGTAACGCATTTCGTTTATGATAATTGAATCTTTTTATCCCAAAATGTGAAGATTTTCAATTTTTTGAAAATTTTCCTCCCTCGATAAAAGAGAATTTACTCAATCGTGAAATTAGTATAACGTAAAACGCCCAATTTTTGATAAAATCAACTCGAATTCGCTATTTCTCATCTTCTCAACCTAATACCTCGAACCAATCCTGGCATGAAACCAGTTTTAATCATAATTCAAACACTGAAAAAAATGAAGATTAGAAAACAAATAAAAAGTGTTACAAAAAAATATAAATTTTATTCGAAAAAAATAAATTTTATTCAAAAAAATAATAAATTTTACCTAAAAAAATAATTTTTATCCGAAAAAATGATAAATTTTATTTTAAAAAATAATAACGAAGCACCATTCTTAAAATAGGTAAAATTTATTCTAAAAAATAATAATATTTATCACGACATTTGGAAAAATTAATCGCGAAATTTGTTAAACTTTATTGCATAGAAATAAATTTTATCACAATTTTGCAATAAATTTTACCAATTTTGCGAAAAATATTATGTTTTTAGAATAAATTTTACCTATTTTGTGAATGGTGCCTCGTTATTATTATTTCTGAATAAAATTTATTATTCATTTTTTTGAGTGAACCTCCTGAACACAATTTTTTGATTAGTTTTCCGAATTGTTGGAAAAAATTAAAACTGACCACTCGTTCTATTTAACCCGTGCAGATGCGTGAAATTTTCCACAGCGCTCTCGTGGAAAGTACGGCGTTTACGGGCCAACGGATTTTACACATAGAAAATACAAAAAAAAAAACTCCATTTTCGTTAAAACTAAAGAAAGTTGTAACTGATTAGTTGAGAATGTTCCAAACATTTTTTTAGCTCTATGGGACTTAAAGGGGCTGAATCAATTTTTTTAAAAGAAGTCCTTACATTGAGGAGCCGTGGCTTAGCCCCCTACAGTCCCAAGAAACTAAAAACTTTGTTGGTGCTTTCTCTGGGTCCAAAAAGTGCGAATTAGACATAAAAATTATTTTAAACCAAAATTGAGAGGACGTGTAGTGTTTGGAAAAATTGAAAATTGCAATTTCATGCCAGTTTCGGCTAAAATTGGGCGTTTTACGTTACACTAATTTCACGATTGAGAAAATTCTCTACTTCCAATCGGGAAACTAATCATAAATTTGTGTTCAGGAGGTTCGAATTACGTCTAAAAATGGTTTCATACCAGGATTGGTTCGAGGTATTGGATTGAGAAGATGGGAAATTTCGAATTCGAGTCGATTTTAGCGAAAATTGGCTGTTTTTCACTACCAAAAAACGACGAGCAAGATGCTATTTCACTTCCTATGGGAAAACCAATAACAAATTCGAATTCAGGAGGTTCGAATTATATAAAAAACTGGTTTCAAACCTTACTTTAGCCTCATCACTCGTCTCAAGATAAAAAAATTGTGATTTTACCTCTTTTTCCTCAAAATTGGCCTCTTTTCGCGACACAAATGATACGATTGTGCAAATTCTACGCTTCAGATCGAAAAACTAATCGCAGATTCGAGTTCAGGAGGGTCGAATTATATGAAAATGACACAAAATTTACCCAAACCCCTTCATGTGAAAAAAGAGGGGTAAAGCTCCCCCTCCACTCCTAAAGAAACTTTTCGACGTCTCCACTTCTCAAAAATTTTCTTTTGGGTCATACTAAAATAAAAACCACATTTCAACCCGTGTTCAAAAAGTGCAGTATGCCCACAAAATCAAACAGCAAAAACAAAATATGCTGCCTCCTCTACTCGAAGTCACAGAATCCGAATTTTAGCCTAATTTTATCAAAACGAGTTACCCCCGTGGCCCCATCGAGGTTTCAACGTAGGTTTCTCCCTTTTGGATTTCGAAAATAAATTTTCAAACTACAAATTCCACAAGTGTATCGGTGATGCAAAAATGCATTTGTGTGCTAATTTTGAACACAATCCATTCGGTACAAGCGGAGAAAATGGAAAAAAATCATGATTTGGAAGAAAATAACGCTAGAAAAGAAAAAACCCAGCTGCGGCGTATAACATACAATGTACTTTATGCAGTAAGAGCAGAAAATCAGAAAATCGTGATGAGAATGACAAAAAATAAATTTTCTCGTGTTCTACTGAATGGATTGTGTTCAAATTTAGCACACGTATGTATTTTCACATCGCCGATACACTTGTGGAATTTTTATTTTGAAAATTTATTTTCGTAATCCAAAAAATAAAAATGAACGTTTAAACTGCGATGGGGGCACGGGGTTACCCCTACGATAAAATTAACTCAAAATGCTGATTCAGCAACCTCTATTGAAGAAGGTAACGCATTTCGTTTATGATAATTGAATCTTTTTATCCCAAAATGTGAAGATTTTCAACTTTTTGAAAATTTTCCCCCCTAGATAATAGGTTCGTTCGAGCGCTCCAAAAATTATGAAAAAAAAATTGTGAAATTCATAATTTTCAGAAAATCTCAGGGTGCCTTTCCACTAACAAGGGTCACCCATTATCATTGACTTTTATACATGTAAAATTTCATTACCATTTTTGATTTTTTCGATGATAATTGATAAGTTCTTTCAAAATTTGTTTAATGACGATAAAATTAGTGCTGAAACGTAATACACGAAACGACACCTTTCTATTTTTATCAGTTTTACACTAAAAGATGTGAGGTTTTAAAAAATAATGATAGATAACCACGTATTTTTACTATGAAAAAATGAACATTTTACACCATTGGCATTTGGTGAGAACGCACCTTTAGTTGATGTAAACAAAAAAATTATGAATTTCACAATTTTTTTGCTTAATTTTTGGAGCGCTCGAACGAACCTAATAAAAGAACTACTGAGCAATTCAAAAAATTATAGTCGAGCCAACTTGAGAAGGAGAGCGCTCAAAACGAAAAATTTCTGTTTCGTGGCTGAATATTTTTCATTTACTTTGAAAATTCGAGGTGCATCTTCACTCTAACGGAACTATACAACATGAAAAACATTACATAATTTCTATTTTTATGCAAAATATTACAAAATATGTACTTTTTATCAGAAATATGGAATAATTTCACAAATGGATAATTTTTTTTGCTAATTATCGTGAAGTTACTTTTTCTACTTTGAATTTAATATAGGTTTTTAATGGTGGTGTACCTTTAGTTACCAGTCATTCATAAAAACCTTTGGCCACTAAATAGAAACTTTTCGTTTTGAGCGCTCTCCTTCTCAAGTTGGCTCGACTATAGTGATAACCAATATTACTCGGCGTATCGATTTCTACAGAAATAGTTGGTTTTGGAACTTTAATTATCTACCTGAATTTTTCATCCTATCGTAGGCATGTGAGAATTGAGAAGGTAGGTGATTATCGTTTCAAAATTAACCACCCTTATAGAACTCGACACGCCGAGTAATATTGGTTTTTAGCAATTTTTGGATTTGGGTACTCAATAGTTCCTCTATTATCGAGGAGAAAAAAATTTCAAAAATTTCAAAATCTCCACATTTTGGGCTAACAAATTCAAACAGCAAAAACAAAATATGATGCCCCCTCTACTAGAAGTCACAGAATCCGAATTTTAGCTTAATTTTATCAAAACGGGTTACCCCTGTGGCCTCATCGAGGTTTCAACGTAGGTTTTTCCCTTTTGGATTACAAAAATAAATTTTCAAACTACAAATTCCACAAGTGTATCGGTGCTGCGAAAATACGTAAGTGGGTATGTTAAATTTGAACACATTCCATTCAGTAAAATAGGAAAAAAAAATTTTTTGTCATTCGGATCACGATTTTCTGATTTTCTACTCTTACCAAGTGCATAGGTGATGTACATTGTATGTTATACTCCAGCTGGGTTTTTTCTTTTCTAGCGATATTTTCTTCCAAATCACAATTTTTTCCAATTTCTCCGCTTCTACCGAATGGATTGTGTTCAAATTTAGCACACGTACGCATTTTTAAATCATCGATACACTTGTGGAATTTTTCTTTTGAAAATTCATGTTTGTAATCCAAAAGGGAGAATTGTACCTTGAAAGTTCCATGGGGGCACGGGGCTAACCCCTAAGATAAAATTAACCCAAAATTCGGATTCGGCGACCCCTATTAGAGAAGGCAACATATTTCGTTTTTGTTACTTGAATTTTTCAGCCCAAAATGTGGAGATTTTAGACTTTTTGAATATTTTTTCCGTCTTTATAATAAAGAAACTACTAATTTGTGACAATCAATATTACTCACAAGAGAGGTATCCCAACTCAAAGTAAAATTTTGAGCCCAAACAACAAAAATCAAAAGTATATCATAACAGGACCTCGTACCCAAAATTTCAGGCAGTGAAGTTCATTTCTCGATTTTTGGCGAATTTTTAAAATTTCAAAATTATCTCATCGTCCTAAAAAATATGAAACTAATCTGAATTTGGGTACATGCCCTATTTTCGACCTCCCGAATCGATTGAAAGTAGTTTCGAGACGTTTCGGAGCCACCAGAAAATTTTGGAATTTTCCAGCGCTGAAGAAAAGCCCATAAAAATGGCCCATATGCCCTTCAGCATCTATAATCGCGGATTATCCATATTGGTGACCTATTTGATCGATTAAAATAGAATTTTCCAAAATTCGTAACTTCTGAGTTCAAATTTGCATTTTTGGGCAAGAATTTTCTAATTTTTCAATTTTTTCCTTCACCCAGCAAACAATTTGTGGATACAATGTGGTCACCATGTGGTGTCCTGAAATTTCCGCTCTTTTGGTGATGATGTGGATCCGGTTCGGACATGAAATGTACATGTTGTGGACATAATGTGGATCCGGCAGGTTGCATGTCCACATTGTCACCAAATTTCCGACCATGTGTGGACAAGATGTGGTGTTACTGTGGATATATTGAGTGTACAATGTGTATATGATGTGGTGTCCACATGTGGATATGATGTGCATAGGACATGAATTGGTTATAAGATGCATATCAAATTGATATGCATCTTATAACCAATTCATGTCCTATGCATATCAAATCCACATGTGGACACCAATTGACATACACATTGTATCCACAATTCAGCTTTTAAATATCCGAATTGGACATAATGAGGATATGATTGGGTTATGATTTGCATATTAGTTTGAGGTTGAAAAAAATAATTATAATTGGTTCACCTCACACTGTAAGTAGTACATGCCTGAAAGTCATGAATTATGTATAGTATACATTTAATTACAATTATGGTAAGGGATGAGAAAGTACATATTATAGGTACAATATTCACTTCAGTAAGCTGCACTACCTGTGTGAGAAGAGATGTCCTTGACTGCTATCCTAGTTTAGAAGAGTACACCACCATCGAAGGTAGCAGGATTAGTACTTATTTCTCTTCATATAGTGTTAGTCACCCAATCAAATCCAGGTACAAAAATTTTTCAAATTTTTTTTAGATTTTTTATTAATTAAATGTTTAAGAGAGATGTTTTAATACATGGAAATGAATATTAAAAAATTATAAAAATGATCCAACAGTGTTAAATCAGTAAATTCAATAAAAAAAATTAAAATATCAATGTTACATAAAGGGGACTGATTATGGTTATTAAATTTTTAATTTTGAGAATTTGTATTTTTATCAAAGAACAGGAAATTTATTTCAATTCAGTTAAAATTGAAAAATCTTAAAGTAATATAATAAAATGGATATAACTCCAAAGGGAGGGGGAATGATGATTTTACGTGAAAAAATCCACAGCAGAATGATTTTCTTTTCGTATGACTCTTGCCAAGAATGTAACCGATGTTTTCGAAAATTTTTTCGAGTCTAAAAATTTACATTTCAGAAATTTCAGAGAAAAGCTTTGAAATTGTCCAACAATCAAATACGAATGTTGAAATATATTCAATTTGACGCGAACATAGCTTCAGTGGAATGATTCTCAATTTTTATGACTGTTGCCAAAAATTGAACTGATTTTTTCGAAACTTTTTCGAGTTTTAAAATATTCATATCAAATATTTCAGGAAAATGCATTTCAAATGGTCGACAATCGAGTACGAATGGTAGAAGGTGAATGATTTTACGTGAAAAAATCCACAGTAGAATGATTTTCTATTCTTATGACTCTTGCCAAAAATGTAACCGATGTTTTCGAAATTTTTTCGATTCTAAAAATTTACATTTCAGAAATCTCAGAGAAAAGCTTTGAAATTGTCCAACAATCAAATACGAATGTTGAAATATATTTAATTTGACGCGAACATAGCTTCAGTGGAATGATTCTCAATTTTTATGGCTGTTGCCAAAAATTGAACTGATTTTTTCGAAACTTTTTCGAGTCTAAAAATTTTCATTTCAAATATTTCAGGAAAATGCATTTCAAATGGTCGACAATCGAGTACGAATGGTTGAAGGTGAATGATTTTACGTGAAAAAATCCACAGTAGTAGTAAACTATTACCCGGAATGTAAACAAATCGTCTGGGGAGCAGGTCAAGCAAAATAGGTAAATGTGTCTGTTACCTATTTGCTTTTCGCGGTACTCCACGCGAATGGTACGTAAGAAGGGTGGGAGGAAGGTAGGTAGGTAGGTAGGGAAGGGAGGTAGGGAAGAAAGGTAGGTAGGTAGGTCGGTTGGTAGGTAGACGTTGACGTTGACGTATGCATAGGCGTTGACACTACCATAGCCACCGTCGCCCCCTGCAGCCCATACGGTTGTGGTAGACGCCGCCGCCTGCCGCAGCCCCCACCGCCTCCTACAGACAATACATCATGTGTAGTCATGAGTGAAGGTATTGACCTTGACATTTTATCTTATCTTATCACAGGAATTGAGTCATTGAAAATATTATTCTTAGCATAATGTAGGAATATTTTTCTTATCAGTACTTTTCTCATGCTAAATATAGAAATGAGACACTTGAATATATTAACATAAGCATTACTGTCAACACATACCTTGATGATTACATCATGCTTTATTATGACTTCATGAGTCAGCAATTGAGACTATCTTATCAGTTAGTAGTTGAAATTTTTGTGTGATGTTATTTATAGAAATGACTCACCAGATATGAGTCACTAATTAACATCTCATCTTATCATATCAACCAGTACCTAGATGGAATTTTTGCAAGATATTATTTTAAAACCTTAGTGAAATTTTAGCAGAGACATGACCTTTAATGGACAAAATGTAATGGACAGAGCTCCCCTCTACCACAGGGAGGTGTCACATTAACACGAATACGTAAACACTCGAATAGAACACTCTAATGAATACACTAATTAACGGAATAACTCATATATTGCTCTCACAAGGATTACAATTATACAACACCAATTAACACATGAGTAAACGACTAATATTTCTATATACGGGTAGCGTGCGGAACGGGTCTACAGCTACTAAACTTTACGTAGCTTTCTCCTAACGGAGTACACTACGAATCAGTGTTACCTGAACGGTAGGGCCAATATCCCCTCTGACATATGCCCCTTTGAGGTTACCGGAAGCAGGCCTCCGGCCACCTCGCCGAGAATGGCAAAATCAGAGGAGGGGAGTCTTGTTCCTACCGTCCAGGGTGTACCTACACCTTCTGCCCCTTTTGGGATTACAGGAGTTCAGGTGGTACACTGATCGGATCTGTTTGGCTAATGGAGCCTTTGACATACGTTTGTCAATATTCAGCCTAGGCTAATGGAGCCATTTGGGCTTTGATGTTCTTCATTTACACGATTTCTTTTTGTGTTCTCGTTTTCGATACAAGGTTCGATGATGTTAAATTACCCAAATGTTCACGCACGCGACAGAAAACAAATACAAAATACCCGAAGTCGTTACAAAAAGAAAAAATATCACGCAAGCGGAAAGGTAACTATATAATAGCAAAATGTTCTTAAATTAAATCACAGAGTGAGGTAATGGATCTCGGAACATTTAAATCAAAAAATATTTACAAATAACTTACAAAAACAAAAATATCAATATTTACAATGTCTTAACCAGTACGTGTGGTTTTCAGGTACAAAATCGTCGAAATCGGGCTGGAGTTTCGCTGACGTCGCTCGATCATGACCGGTCTAGCCGCCTGATGCAGAATTCGAATGACCGGTCTGGCCGCCTATATCAGGTAACTCGATGTGTCGTAGTTGGGTGTTGGTTGTCGAAATTCGTACGCCGATTGATGGTGATTCTCTTCCTTTTACAGATGCTGACCACTTAGTTGGGTTGATGGAAGCTTCGGCGTGATCTTCAGGCTGCGTCGTCATCGCCTGGTACGTGTAATTTTATTTATTTTGACGCCTTTAATAGTTACGATGTTTTACTCGTTGCTTAGTAATGAGGTGCACGGTCTCATCTGCGTTGACTCGTCACATGACGAGTTGACAGTGTCCTGTCTTAACTCCTCTCTCCCCATCGTCAGCCGGAATTGTTGCATCGTGCTTATCACGTTGACGATCAGATCAGCGTTGATTTTTATTCATACGCTTTGGTTAAATATACCTTTTCGTCGTCGTCGATGAATTGCAACATGAGGACGGGTAGAGGGGTTGTCTTTTTTCTCGTTTTGCTACGAGTTTGAACACCATCGACTACGACGGCCGGCGTTTTTGCCGTTGCTGCGTCGGTTGCGGTGTTGTCAATATTCGGTTTTGCAGATACAGCGGCTGTTGCTGTTTGTTGTTTCTGCTCTTCGATTTCAGCGAGTCGTTTGATTTTTTCAAATCTCAAATTATTGACTGCTGCTTTTTGAATATTGTTTTCCGGGATGCGCATCTGTTTATTCGAATCTTTTTTTTTGAGATTCGTTTTCAACGTATCGAACACTTTCAGACGGTCATCCCAGGTTTGCAAACCGCTGGTCGATGGTTTCGGGTCATTATCGGGAACTGGAGGGTTGGGGGTGGGTGCACCTGCCCCTGTCGGGGGGGTTTTGCGCATCTCTCACCTCATTTCGCTTTTTCGCACGTAGTTCGCGCTTCGTTTTAGCGATTTCCCTCTGTATCATTTTGGCTGTCTTCTGATTCAATCGAGGTGTGTCAATGACCTCTACCTCTTCATCGACATTGAACTCTGGGTCGTGGTAGTTGAGAGAGGTGAGGTACTGCTCAACTTGCTCCTCAATTGATCGTCGGTCGTATTTCGACTCCAGACAGGCCTTCGTACTTATCTGATCGAGCTGCAACTTGGACAAATACAAGGTGATTTGTCGAATATTTACGACATGTTGTATTTCCTTGTTGTCAGGCGGGTGCAGTCGATAGCAATTGGTGGTTTCTTTCCAAAGGACGTAAAATGGACCATTCCTTTTCACACAGAGTTTCGCTGAGATTCCTTTCTCGTAACTCGATTGTCTGTGCTCGGTAACGAGTACCATATCGCCTTCTTGGAGTATTGCCGGGTCGCCGTGCTGCTTGTTGAATATATATTCATCGTGTATTCGCTGCAATCGGCGTTTTTCACGTAAATACGCCTCTATGGCCTGCTTTTCACTCATATCTTCGATTTTTTGAGCTCGCAGGTCATAGGTGTAGACCGATTTCTTCGCCAACTGGTCGGCTGCTAAATTCAGGTCTTCGATGGACCTAGCGTATACGTGTTGGTACGTGATTTTTTCGAACCATTTTCCTAGCTCGTCCAGTTCGATCCACAGGTCTTTGTGGTGAATCGGTTTTTTATCGCTATTTCTCCATTTATTGGCTTTCCACCTTTCCAGGTGTTTTTCCATTGCGCCAGTGATATAATTGGAGTCTGTTATCATGCGGACTTTTTTAATCCCGTTCGCTTGCACTATTTCTAGCGCTCGTTTCACGGCCAGGATTTCAGCTAGGTTGTTCGACGGTGGGTAGGATGGGTGGGTAACCCTTTCAGACACGTTGATGTTTAAGTCTGAATTGAAACAGATACCGATTCCGGCGATGGCGTCATCGCTGCCGTTTTTTGAGCAGGCGCCATCCGCCGCTACGCGTACGGCTCCGTCATCCTCCCATATTAGGTCTTTCGTCTTCAGTTTCTCTTTCAGGATTTCTTCAGACGTCATGGATTTGACTTCATTTTTGATTTCCTCCTCTTGGAGTTTTTTTAATTCAAATTTGAAGTCAATCTTGTTGACAGTGGTCGGCATATGAGCGACTAATTCGTCTTCAATGCCCCAGGCCTCGTTCGGTTTCACGCCGTGCTGGTTCGGAGTGTTGTTAATCTCCGTCTCTATCTCGTGTATGTGCTTATGCCAACCCCAATGTGTCTTGTATGGGTCACTTGTGGTGTTTATTTTGACCCTGAGCTTATCGCTAATTATGCGCATTGTTCGCTCGACAAGGGAGCTCATTGGGTTGTAACAAGTCGTATGGCCGACCTTGACCTCATGGGCCTCCCACATGGCGCACCACTTGTCGCTGATGAACTGGGTCCCATTGTCAGTGATGACTTTGTTAATTCTGACCCCTCGTGTTTTGATGTCCACCGCGATGGTTTCCATTGTGTTTGTGACCGTCTTTGCTTTAATGTTTAAGATCGGTCTCAGCCATACTTTTGAAGTGAATACGTCCTTTACCACGAGCAAATACTTAGGTCGTCCCTTCTGGTTGGCAACCGGTCCGAACAGGTCTGCTGAAAGCACGTCGCCTACAGAGTAGGCTTCTACTTGACCGTATTCGAGTATTTTACATTTAACGTAATTTTTATTCACTTTGCATATCAGGCATGCATCCGAGATTGTCCGTATAAAACGCATTGCATTCGGGTAGAAGTACATGCGTTTGAATATGAGTTCTAGTTTGGCGGGTCCGACATGACCGTATACCTCATGGAGGTATTTGACCAGGTCTTTGAATAACTCTTCCGGTAAATAGGGAGCCAGGTGTCCGTTTTCGTATTTACGGTATAATACATCCTGTCCCTCTGAGTCTTTTTCCAAGCAAAACCTCTTGTGCTTGGCCAGGTACTTCGCCTTGAGTTTTTTTGTTGTTATCAGGTATTGGAGCTTGTAAAATTTCCATGATACTTTGACAAGATTTGTCTGCTGCCTGCTCTACGCTGATATGTTCCAGATCATTCAGCAGTTGGTCTGCGTACACCTCTGTGAACTCCAGCGAGTATGCTGGCAGCTTCGTGAACTCAAGGGAGTAAATTGTCACTTCTGGTTCCTGAGCGTTGAACAACTTTGACTTTTTGGCCTTCAGGTCGTAAAGCAAGTCGTATCCGTGTAGCTCAGTTATCCAGGCCGCCGCCTTACGGTGGGTCTGGATGATTGTCTGAAATTTTTTGACGATCGGTTTCAGGTCCGATCTGACGTGCACTCTCCTCCCATGTAGCCATGGTTGAAGTTTGTGCACGGTGTTTACCAACGCAATCATCTCTTTGTCCAGAATTGTATATTTTTTCTGGTGCGGCTTATACGCGTAACTTGTAAACATTACGATTTGTATTTCGCCGTCGATGACTTGATAGAGAGCTGCATTTTAGGCGTCTTCAGTCACCTGAGTCTCTAGGTTGAGGTCGTACTCCGGGTCCGGCGGGCTGAGCTTGAAGTCTGCAAGGTAATCTCGCTTCAATTTCCGAAAAGCTCGCTGCTGTTCTTTGCCCCAGACGAAGGGTACGTCGTCCTGTGTTAGCAGATAAATCGGTGCAAGTGTCTGATGGTAGTCCGGTATAAATCTCCGGTACAAGCCAGTTAGGCCAACGAGAGCCAACACCTGGTTTTTGTTGTCGAGTTTGAATTCACCGTTCTTTGTGTGTTTTGCTTCAAACTCCTTGAACTTGCTCAGCTTGATTTCCTGTTTTCCGATTTTCTGCTGCGCAAGGGTGAAACCTAGATGCTCGGTTTTTGACTGAAATAATCGAGTTTTATGTGGGTTCAATTTTAGCCCACTTTCTCGAATTTGTTGCAAGACGTCGCGTAGTCTTGCTCTGGTCTGTTCGAGTGTTGTACCGCATACCATCACGTCGTCAACAAATTTTGAAACACCTTCGGTGTCTGGTATTACTTCATTGATGGCGGAGACAAACTCAGACGAGGCAGTTTTTATTCCGTAGGGTAACCTACAGAATTCATACACCTGCCCGTCGATTTGGAATGCGGTATATTTTCTAGACCTCTCACTCAAAATTAACTGCATGAATCCCATGACAAAGTCGAGGGTGCAGAAAAACTTCGAGTTTGGGTTGTCGAAAATTATTGACTCGATCGGTGGCGCTTCCGTCAATCTTCGTTCCAGGAATTTATTCAGTTCGTCTGCAGCGAGGCACAGGCGCAAATCGCCATTTTTCTTTACCACCGGCGCTGTGGTGTTGATATATGGTGAGTTGGACGGCCGGATCAGCTTCAACGCAAGCATTATCCTGATTGCTTTCTTTATCGCGTGTTTCAGCTTCTTGGACGGGCGGTATTTTTGCCTCGTCACTTCTTCTTATGGCCTCCACCTTCTATGAAGTCGAAATTTACTTCTTTTCCATTGTACCGGCCGGGGTACTTGCTGAAACAATCTGAAAATAATGAAAACTCCATGTACAGGTCATCGGCTTCCGCCTGTGTAATTAAACCTTCGTCTACTGAGCGTTTCAAATCTTTTTTCAGCTGTTTTAAAAAGACTTCGGGACCGTCGTCTTTTTCTTCGGGCTCGAGTTTCGCCCATGAGATGGCCTTCGATCGCTTCGACGTCAGCAGAATCGTTTCCTGTTCGTACTTTTTTGGTACGTCGAACCTGAAAATTGGGAGCGCGTTCTGGTATTGTTCGGGGCGGAGAAATTTCAAAATTTCTCTTTTTCCTGCTTCGGCCGGCTTGCAGTACGCATAGCCTTAGGCGATAACAGGTTGTAGACATAATTCTTTCATCGTCAGCCTCCCTATTACGCATAGGTGGTGCGTGCTGTCGATGACGTAGAATGGGATCAGTAATTTAATCGATCTGAACCACATAGTGACTTGCAGCACGTGGGTCTTGGTCCGAATGATCTTGTTGTCGGCCAATTTTAACATTACTGGTCGTTTTAACAGTATGTACTCCACGTCTTTCGTGTCTTTTGCTGCTCTGGTCAGGAAGTCCGCCATTGGTCTGGACAGGACGTTCGGGAGTGCCCCGGTGTCAAGTTGTGCACAGAATTTCTCCTTATTGCACTTCATCTTGATCACGCACGTCGGGTCCTCCGTCCCTTCTGTTACCAGCTGTCTCATCACAATGGGGTCAATGTCTTTTTCTTCCGTCACTTTGGTATTGTCGATATTGTCGACTATATTCAACGGTACCCATTCTTTGATTATTTCAGCTTCATCGGCCGTCTGGTATTCATCCTCAGATTCGACCTCTACTGCTTCGCAGCATTTTACATCGTGAGCGGAAGCGTGTCGCGCTGTTCGGCCGTGCATTGTATGCTTTTTGAACAGTTGAGGGGTGAATTATTTACAGTGGATGATTTTTTACGATTTCGGCCTTGAAATTTCCATTTGGAGAATTGAGATGTATCGTTTATTCATTATGCTATTGTTGCCAAAAAGGTAAATTTCACCTGTCTTGAAATATTTACGATTTTTGAACAATGGTTATGTTCATTTGCATTTTGAATAATGGGAAAAAGATCGACCGTTTGGTTTCACGAATAATACGTTATTTTTGAAATAGGTAGGTAATACCTGCTTGGTTGAAAATTACGGTGCTCATGTCCGTTGGATTTGAAAATATACGTTACTGGGTTTGGAATTTTACTTTACAGATTTTGGGAAATCTGGTGTGGAAAAAATATGAGTCAAAACTGCTAGGTTCTGATTTTACTTTATTTTAATTATATTTTTTATTATTAATTACTGATTGATTTTCATTTCTGAATATTTTACGTTACTGTATGAGCAAGGGAGTCGATCTTTTTGCTATCCATTTGGGTTGCAATTTTATAATGGTTCTATTTCAATTTCCAAGAAAATGGGTGGTTGATTTTATTATTGATCGGAATTTTAAGAATTCCTGGGCTTGAAAAATTTACGTTCCTTTTGTAAAATTCGGGGTTTGTTCAGAAAATTTGCCAAATTTGCAGTTTGGAAATTATTTTTAATCGTGAGGTTTCCATTTGGAAATCAAAGTGCTTGTTTATACTGCAATGTTGAATTAATTTTGAATTAATTTATGCAAGGATGGGATTGATTTTCAAAAATTGGATTTTTTAGTTGTTATATTTACGTTTGTTCACGTGAACTGATGGTATTCAAATAGTAGAATTTTCAAAATTGGTTTATTTAATACCACTTGGTGTGTTTTTACTTCATTTAGATTTGTCTTGCTCGGAAATTTCGAATTCGTGAATTTTGACCTTCTGGTGTTTAGGAGAATGATTCCAGAGGTGGCTATTGTTTTGTTTCATTTTGTTTCAAATTTGCTGTTTCATTTATGGATAGTTCGGAATTTGGAACATTAGTCCTTTTGGCGTAATTTTATGTAAATTTGATCATGTTTTAATTTTGTATTCGAAAACTCTGCTACCTATTGGTATGTTATTTTTCAAATTTTGATAGGTGGTTTGAAAGTCGAAATTATGAATATTCGCACCTGGTGATTTTATTTCAAATTTGGTTCTAAAAATTTCGTCTAAATTAATGTATTGGTACCAAGTGGTGTTTAGAATTTTGAATTCAATTTTGGTGTTTCGAATGTTTACAATTATTGATACCTTGTGGTATATTTTAATTATGATTTTGGGGTCGAAAATTTTTAGTTAATTTTGAATTCACGTGAGTGTTGATTTTTATTTTTACGTTGGTCGAAACGTTGGAACGTAATTTTTCTGTTTAGAATATTCAATTTTGGGACAGACTGATTCGAAACGATTTTCACTCATCTGAGGCGTTTTTGAACTATTGTACTCAACTAAGGTGTTTCGAGTCGTCATCTTTTTACCTCACCATTTGGTTTTCCTTACACTAACTTAATTTAGTCTTAAATTAGGATTTTTCAAACTGTTTGGGACGTTTGTCCCTGTGGTTTTTTCACTTTTTCACTATCGGACATTTCTCAATACATCAAACATTGTTCAGAAGCTAATTTTTACAGAGATCGGTCTTTTAATATCGAACGTTAAAAAATCTGACTTTTTTAGTGTCGGACTTTTTGTTATCTAACTTTTTTACCTTGCGTTATCTCGAGATTCGCACTATATCGGACTTTTGCGGGTGTATTTCGCCAATATCTCCTTGTTTGTTGTGGGGGGTCCCACTGTTGATCCGGTGCCGGGAGATCCTTGGGGTGCGACCCTGGATGCCGACTGCAGATCCACGTTTTCCTGGGCGCCAATGTTAGAGATAGGGGGATCATAGAAAGAGCACTTGATCAGGGTGGACTCTCCATGGCCCCTACGTTCTAAGCAGTGTTGTTTCAGGGGGTCGGTGACGGCAAACGTTTATCTTAAGAACTATTAAGAAAAAGGATTACGGAACACCGTATGGCGAGCATAATAATTTATTCGCCCAATAAATTATACACTAGCCAAGTTCGTACATTCATCGATAAATCATACTTTCAACAAAAATCATACTTTCTACTATAAATCGCACATTGGGGTAATCGGGCAGACTATCATCTTAAGGATGATGCCCACTTCGCGTCGCGTACCGATTACCCACTCATATCGGGTGAGAAATCCAAAGGTCGCGCCTAGCTCGCGGTTATTGGAAGACTGATTTCTCTTACGATCTCGCGATCGTAAGAGATACCAGGTAGCTACCTTGGCAGCGTTGTCACCGCCCAGCAGCGTAAGGGTGGAACGGGCCATATTACCCTTCACATACATTTCAAAAATCTCAGGAAAATGCATTTCAATGGTCCAACAATCGAGTACGAATGGTAGAAGGTGAATGATTTTTAGTGAAAAAATCCACAGTAGAATGATTTTCTATTCTTATGACTCTTGCCAAAAATGGAACTGATTTTTTCGAAATATTTTAGAGTCTAAAAATTTACATTTCAAATATTTCAGGAAAATGCATTTCAAATGGTCGAAAATCGAGTACGAATGGTAGAAGGTGAATGATTTTACGTGAAAAAATCCACAGTAGAATGATTTTCTATTCTTATGACTCTTGCCGAGAGAAGAACTGATTTTTTTGAAATTTTTTCGAGTCTAACAATTTACATTTCAGAAATCTCAGAGAAAAGCTTTGAAATTGTCCAACAATCGAGTACAAATGGTAGAAGGTGAATGATTTTACTTGAAAAAATCCACAGTAGAATGATTTTCTATTCTTATGACTCTTGCCAAAAATGGAACTGATTTTTTCGAAATATTTTAGAGTCTAAAAACTTACATTTCAGAAATCTCAGAGAAAAGCTTTGAAATTGTCCAACAATCGAGTACGAATGGTAGAAGGTGAATGATTTTTAGTGAAAAAATCCACAGTAGAATGATTTTCTATTCTTATGACTCTTGCCAAAAATGGAACTGATTTTTTCGAAATATTTTAGAGTCTAAAAACTTACATTTCAGAAATCTCAGAGAAAAGCTTTGAAATTGTCCAACAATCGAGTACGAATGGTAGAAGGTGAATGATTTTTAGTGAAAAAATCCACAGTAGAATGATTTTCTATTCTTATGACTCTTGCCAAAAATGGAACTGATTTTTTCGAAATATTTTAGAGTCTAAAAACTTACATTTCAGAAATCTCAGAGAAAAGCTTTGAAATTGTCCAACAATCGAGTACGAATGGTAGAAGGTGAATGATTTTTAGTGAAAAAATCCACAGTAGAATGATTTTCTATTCTTATGACTCTTGCCAAAAATGGAACTGATTTTTTCGAAATATTTTAGAGTCTAAAAACTTACATTTCAGAAATCTCAGAGAAAAGCTTTGAAATTGTCCAACAATCGAGTACGAATGGTAGAAGGTGAATGATTTTTAGTGAAAAAATCCACAGTAGAATGATTTTCTATTCTTATGACTCTTGCCAAAAATGGAACTGATTTGTTCGAAATATTTTAGAGTCTAAAAATTTACATTTCAAAAATCTCAGGAAAATGCATTTCAATTGTCCAACAATCTAGTACGAATGGTAGAAGGTGAATTATTTTACGTGAAAAAATCCACAGCAGAATGATTTTCTATTCTTATGACTCTTGCCAAAAATGGAACTGATTTTTTCGAAATATTTTAGAGTCTAAAAATTTACATTTCAAAAATCTCAGGAAAATGCATTTCAATGGTCCAACAATCGAGTACGAATGGTAGAAGGTGAATGATTTTACGTGAAAAAATCCACAGTAGAATGATTTTCTATTCTTATGACTCTTGCCGAGAGAAGAACTGATTTTTTTGAAATTTTTTCGAGTCTAACAATTTACATTTCAGAAATCTCAGAGAAAAGCTTTGAAATTGTCCAACAATCGAGTACAAATGGTAGAAGGTGAATGATTTTACTTGAAAAAATCCACAGTAGAATGATTTTCTATTCTTATGACTCTTGCCAAAAATGGAACTGATTTTTTCGAAATATTTTAGAGTCTAAAAACTTACATTTCAGAAATCTCAGAGAAAAGCTTTGAAATTGTCCAACAATCGAGTACGAATGGTAGAAGGTGAATGATTTTTAGTGAAAAAATCCACAGTAGAATGATTTTCTATTCTTATGACTCTTGCCAAAAATGGAACTGATTTTTTCGAAATATTTTAGAGTCTAAAAACTTACATTTCAGAAATCTCAGAGAAAAGCTTTGAAATTGTCCAACAATCGAGTACGAATGGTAGAAGGTGAATGATTTTTAGTGAAAAAATCCACAGTAGAATGATTTTCTATTCTTATGACTCTTGCCAAAAATGGAACTGATTTTTTCGAAATATTTTAGAGTCTAAAAACTTACATTTCG